>CP139503.1:96325422-96481035 GCA_021014915.2 Artemisia tridentata subsp. tridentata
TTAGGATAGAAGTTTGTTTAGGGAATTTTTAAGTTATAATTATTTGGTTTTAGTATTTAATTCATATTGTGTAATATAATTATATGGTGACGTTTTTACATGACATATAGTTGTATTTTCATACTTAGGTTAAAATGTAAAATGTTCTCGTATAATTAATTGTGTGCTCTTGTAGACTCAAAAAATTTTGAGGGGCAAAATGAGAATTTCAACTGAATGTAAAATGAGGGTTTTACAACTCTTCCCCTCTAGAAGAAAAATTAGACAGATCAGATGGAAACGTACCGAATTCGCAGAAAGTACATGGGTAATAAACACGCATAACTCTTCATTTTCTCAAATAGTATCATTTTCAGTATAACTTTTCCAAAGGATTCTCACAACAGGCGGATCTTGTTTTTCGTGATTCATAGCCTCAGATCTTTATTTAGAGTAGATCATAATTAATCAGATTCAACGGATGTGAACATAGATATAGCATATGGTAGGTGAAACTTCTCAATGGTAACACCTGGGATACATACAGACAGACAACAGATTTGATGATAATAACAAACGGTAGAGAGCTCTACCATGAAGCCTAAAATTCTTAATAGATGAACAAAGGTCAACAAATATATGTCGAGAACCCAAACGTATCTAGACGTCTAACGATGAAGGAAGAGTATTCGCACAAGTAGAACGAACCTAAGGTCTCACTAATCGCGGGAAATCTTCATTAAATGTCAGAAATCTAAAGCTCCTCAGGCACTCCTCGAGATATCCTATGATCACAATAAAGGTACGTTATATGACGTAAGTATTATCACGTTGGCCAGGCGTCATAATACTAGCATCATATAAATATACCTTCATGATGGTCATACTTTATCTCATGTTGTGAAATAAGCAACCTATCAGCATCTTAATCGATCTTCTTCATTCTAAGGTGGTGTCAGAAGCAATCATTATCAATGGAATGGAAAGAATAGGAAAACAGATCTTATCCTAAAGGTGATGGAAACCTAAGTATGTCTAGCAGAAGTGAAGTACGTCATCGATTGCATCACTCACTCCATCTTTCACAGGAATCAACTCAACCGGACATGAATGTTCGCTTCAAGAATCCATTCATTCAAAATACATGATCTCAAAACCTCTTCTAAGTCCGAATAGTCCGTTTTGTTTGTCCATCAGTTTGAGAGTGAAAAGAAGTCTTAAGCTTGAGTCTGATTCCTCGAGCCTTCTGTAGTTCTTCCTGAAACTGTGAGGTTGTAACGCGAATCTCTGACACGGTCATTGAATACCCTTCTACCAGCAAGTCTACTTCTGATCTCAATTCATCTTAGTACAACTAATATGAATAGGGAGGTGAAACTGCGTGTCTCAGTCAGGTCTTCTAACACAGCTCAAAATTCGTCATCTTGATTAGATTCTTCTTCTATGCTCGCCACCACTTTCTCCTTGCGAGAAATGTCTTCCAATCTTCAAGGTAACCACCACTGTTGTCAACTCCATGTTATGTGTTAAATATTCCATTTCCTATGGTGTGGTTGTCTTGATGCCCAAGCAGAAATCTTCATGTGCTGAATAAAGTATAATCGAGTCCCTCCTAAGTTTCTCTCCTCTTCTCACATGCTTCATCGATGGTAACGCCAGTCGTTTACACCTTCCTCTACTCTTCTATAAGTTTCTAACTCCGGCAACTATCGTCGATCTTGGCCCTTTGGTGGAAATCTCAGTCTTCGCAGGATCCATAGTAGTACTATCTGTTGCAACTTATAATCACCAATCAAAATTTACTCTTCCAGAATAAGGGGTCATCCTGACTTAACAAGAATTGATCTTCATGTTCCTCATTCGCCTTTGAACACACCACAATGTCATACTATAACAATTTGTCCAAATACTCGTGAAAGACATGATTTCATTAGATCCATAAGAATAGTTGATGTATTTGCCAATACAATTGGCATCATTAAAATTCATAATGATCACAATGAGTATGAAAGGCAGTTCAGGAATATCTTGCTTCTTACATGTAACAGATGATAATCGGACCTTAAGTCAATCTCCATGGAAACTTCACATCCTACGGTTGATCAGATAAATCCTCAATTCGGGGTACTGAATAATGGTTTCACCATTCGGAATTTATGGTAAAAGAATTTATATAAAAAAAAGGATTGTTTTAGTCGCCAAAAGTGAGACGTATAGTATGACAGTCGTTAGCATTTTCATGCTCAGTTAACAAATCCATACCAACATAATATCGAAATTATATATTTCCAAAGGAAAACACTCAGCAGAATGAATCTTATAATCAGAATGGAATGGTCAAATTCCTATACTTGTGGTTAATAACCACCATGTTTCTCATAAGAAAAGAAATGGTTTATGTGAAATCCAAAAGTGTTAGAGGAAACTTAATATGCTCAGCATAAGCAAAAGAATTCACAGAATGTGTCAAACACATTATAGTAGTGACAATTCTCAGAATGGTCGGAAAGGTATCAAACTGATTATCAAACGAATCAGAGATGAAGGTCGGAATCAGAAAGTGAGACTCAAATGGTGTAAGGTATAACAATGTAGTTCTCGAGGCATTCTAAACTTACTTGGTTACTAAACTTAGGTTGTGCATAAATTCTAATTTCTGAAAGAATGATCTTATAAGGTTTAACTAAAAGTAGAGGCACGATTCAGAGTGATGCGGAAGCAATACTATTCAGGCAAAAGTCCTGGTCTACCCAATCCTCACCGGTCATAACTAAAGTTTCTACAGGGGAAACCTAAGGCAAAACTTCAAGGGTTGTCTTATAAGCTCTTACAGTGGAAGCCTAAGGGTCCAAATTTCACAGGTCAAGGTTTTTATGTTTTACAAGTCGTAGCCTGGGCTCTGATACCATAATTGTAACACCCCAACCCGACAAGGGTTAAGATATCACATTCATGGTGTCAAACAGAACATACGCAAGCAGAAGACTTTAATAATACAAATAAATATAAATGTTACAAATGAATTCTTAAGGAAAATGAAGTACAATCACTACAACTAAGATACAATAAGTCTGGTAATGAAAGTCTCCAAGTCAACTCTAATCCAAGGTAGCTATCAAAGGTGTACTCCTCTAAGAGCTCTTATGCACTCTTCACTCATATCCCAGCTTCCCTCTAAAACCTGCCGCGGTGAAAAGAAATGCGGCCGAGCTTAAAAAGCCCAGTGAACGGATATATGATAATATATAACAGAAATATAAATGTGAAGTTCAAATGAAGTACAATGGGGAAACATAAGTAGGCATAATGTAATGGAAGACATAGAGTATAGGTTAAGTAATAGGAATCTATGCAGTCGCCTACATAAACAGAATCATAATACCCTTGGCTCATAACATAACATAATCTTCAATTCTCGTAAATTAAAAAGAGGGGAGACCTCTTAAGTAATATAAATGGAGTAGCGAACTCCCATGTGTGTATGAGATGTATTGCACACAATTACCATACACCAGATACAATAAATAACAGATACAGATCCAGATTTAGAATGCATCCATACGCCCCTGCATAAAATCATAATCATCATGGCCTTAATATAAAATAAAAGGGACGTGATGGGTCATCACTCCCCCACCCTAGAGTCATGCCATTGGTGCATCAATGACATGGTCATGGAACCCCCATGACTAGTGATACAGATACAGAATACATAATAAGAGCCATCATAATCACATCAAGGGTTTATAGCAAAGGTTCATGTCCAAAAGTTCATAACGAGGTTCATATCAAAGGTTCATAATGAAGGTTCATAACTATGGTTCATATCAAAGGTTGTAAGTCACAAAGGAAACCTTAAAGATAAGGTCAGAATATCCTTACCTTATGCAAAAGACAATGAATGAAATAACCAAGAAGCACACGGAACAGAAGCTACTCCCTCTTCACGGAACCTATACGAATCATAATTACGTATTACTTATAAGCTCATTTTACCAGTTTACTGCTTATTGTTATTCAGGTTTCCCATTTAAGGTTTCTTTTTATTTTTAGAAACTTCCAAATTTTTAGTAACTATCCATTTTTAGCAACTTTCTATTTTTAGTAACTTGCCATATTTAGTAAGTTTCCTTATTTAGTAAGTTTCCCGATTCAGTAAGTTCCTATAATTAGTAAGTTTCCCGGATTAATAACTTTTAGGGTAATAAATAACAATTAATAATCTTTAAGGATTAAAATGACCTATCAAGTTTAAGGTTATAATGTAACTTACCAAAGTTTAAGGTTTACAAATGTCAAATATCTAACTTTAGGGTTTATATTTTAAATTGATATCATAGCGACCATTTTAGGACTCCATTGTTTTCACAAGTTAGAAAATGCATTCTCGACAACCTTTTAGACGGCGATTAATTTACTACTCTTAACTTCTTTTCGACCACGTCACAAAATAATCACACATGACACAAAAGCCCTACTCCACTTCAACCTATAAAGATCTCGACACACAAACATGACCCATAAAATTTCATGTTATACGTCCCCTATGCTATATATTAAGTTTTCTAAGTGTTTAACTCTTTTCATGCATGCCATGCTAAAAAATATACTCCATACGATTTTCATTTTATAAGCTCCAATAAACATCAGATTATACTCCACCCATGTTTCCCCTTTTGTTAAACCAAAACTCATATACACATGTGTTAAAAACAAAGATCACAACTTTACCACTTCAATATATATATTAATCGGATAAGCTTAATAGATGGGACTAGAGTATATAATATTCGTATAAGCTTAAGAGATTTGACCAGATTCAGTTATAGATGTTATGGTGAATATAATAATACGAAGAATAAGAATAGAAGAATGAGATGCAACATCATACAACCTATCCTCTAATATAGACACACAAACACACATGCTACAAACTGAATATACGAGACATACAACTTCATGAATTCACCCTAAAATCCTTTCCCATGCATGAACCAAACCACCAACAGAACTCATTTTGCACCCAAGATTAATAGCCCCATACAACCACAACCTTTAACCCATATTCGACCTTTTACATAACCATCTTGACTCGCCCTTATTTGTACACACAAAACACTTGTTTCCAGCCAAATTCGACACACAAACATTAACCCAACCCTTAACAGCTTTAACGAACCAAAAAAACAAGTACACTCACATGAAATCATAGAACTTGCGAAATAAACAGCCATGTTTTTTCAGATTTTAACATGCCTTATTGATACCCATTTTTGTTAGATCTTTAGGGCCTGATCAGTAGCATATATAGGTCGACAAAGGGCTGGGAAAGTGGCACAAAATAGTCCACAATACTCGACACAAAATAGTCACATAGGCGTATGGGTTTTTGTGATTTTATGTAGTTTTATAGGGACAAGTTTAACAAGGCCCCAATACGTATACAAGCATGATTATTATCTTATTTAGCCATGTAATGTGTCGAATGGAAAACAGAAAAGAGAATAAAGAAAAGAAACAAAGAAAAACCTGAGTGTCGACAGAAAAAAAAACGACTAGGACAGGTTCTTGGCTCGGATCAAGACACAAAGAGCAACACGAATTGCACTCCTTTTTGGTCACCAACTAGCCTCTTCTCCTCTCTCTTTTCTTGGCGGCGAAACAAAGGACGAATGGTGTGCGTTTATTTGTGTTAGCTTCGATGTGAAGAAGAATAGAAATAAGGAAGTTTATATCGAATGGTGGGGTGAGATAAACAAGGAAACTATATACCCAATGATGGAAATACGTGTGAGCCTTTAATGAGAAATCTTCTATTTTGTGAAAACTATATGGCTATCCTTATCTACTCTTGTAATTGATCAAAGGAGGAAAAAGAAAAAAAAAAGAAAAATACTTGGAAGTCGGTTCTACATATTTGAGACTAAATACGTGTAACATTCTTCTTTATTTTATGTATAAATGGTTTGGCATAATGAACTTAGGATAGAATTTTTGTGACAATTCGTAATTTCAGGCCATTTTCCGAACCTCGACAATTTTACTATTCACGAGTTACTATTCATTTTCACTATTCATTTCCAAAATTTTTATTTCATATTCTCGTAAGTTGAACTATTTTAGTGATAACCCGAAATTTTGGCACTCGTCGGATAATTTCTACAAAAATCGCGAAACCGTGTCCGAGACTTACTTTAAGGTTTAAACGTCATTTAGGCATCCCGATATGTCCAAACAACATTACCAACAAGAGAAATACATGTTTTCCACCTTCCGTGACATTTTCATGAATTTAGGAATTTTAGGATACCCGGTTTTAAGTTTGGTGACTTTACGACTTACAGTTAGCAATTATCGGGACCAAAACTCACTCCGTAAGTCAAGATAAGTATCCAGCCTAAAATATATAGATATTTTCTGAAAAATATCTAGATATTTCAAAAACCTAGTGAAATTACCATTTTACCCTTCCATCAAAATTACCAAACTACCCTTGGCCTATATAATGCCTAAATTAGCTTCATTTGACTAGAAAATCACAAAACTCTCCTCCCTTTCTCTCCTCAAACCCACGGCACACCACAAAGACCAAGGAGGATCCATAATTTTTCCAAGATCAAGTCATTTTTTAGTTCCTTATACCTTCCTTGTTAGAGTTTTGTAATAAAAACTCCAAGGTTGTGATCTTTTTCATCCAAACTCATCAATCTTCAAGTAAGTTCAAGAACATCTTTTTCATCATCTCATACCTTCATTTGATCATTATCATCATGTATTTTCAAGTTATATTGGTTAAACATGCAAGTTACATATGTTATTTATACCACTTTACAAGTTTTATGGTTTTTATAAGTATATATAAAGCCTATGATCATCCCCTTGAAATCCTACAATATTTTATGAAGTCTAGGACCCCATGACACCCTAAGAAGGTGTATGGTAGATTAAGAGATGTTTGGTTGTTGATTGGAAGGTTTTTGTACAAGTTAGAAACTAGGAAACCAAGTTTTGAACAATATATATACCTACTGTCCATTTTTGCAAAACGTGGGAAACTCATTGGGTCTTGGGTAACTTTGGACCAAAGATTTAGAAAATACATTCCGAGATGAAACTATGGCCGAAAACGGGGATAAAAACGAGTTAATAACGAAGGAGATATGGTTTTCCGAAGTTTAACAACGAAAAGTATTTTTGTAAAACATTGTTGCTGTCCATTTTTGCCAAACGTGGAAACTTCAGGGGTTTCTGGGAAATTTTGGGTTAGATATTCAGAAAATACTTTCGAAAATGAAACCGTAGCCTTTTGAATCACTAAAAGAGTCCTTACGACGTGAAAGTTATGCCAAATACGAGTTAACGAGGAAAACTATATTTTCAGAAAAACTCACTGCTGTCACAGTTTTTCACGGGCTGTTTTGGGGCATAAAACTTGATCTATCCGTCCCGACTTATCAAAAATATATTAGTATGTTGTCCCACGATTCCGGGGATATAAAGAACATAGAAAACGAGCTTATAACGAAAAAGATACAAGTGTTTAAAAATCCGGCGAAAAGTATATAATTCCATCAGCTTTTACTAATATAAACTTGCCGCAAAACTGTCTTTGCGAGACACCATTTTCTCGACTGTTTTTCTCTATGATCGGATCAGTTTGAGCCCGAGCCATAGTTAAGTGAAATCAAGATCTCCCAGCAAGCTTTTTAAATCAATTGGCCGTTCGTCGAATAGACTTATAACGAATAAACTACGACCTCATCTTTTTACCCAAAAATCCTTTCAAAGTATTCATTTTGACAGCTTTTACTATAATAGAACTTTCTAAGTGTTGAACATTATATTTTCAAGTAACCATATTCAAAGCCGATTTTCTTCATGATCGAGGCGCGTATGACCAAAACTCAAATGAGACGGCTGTGAGATCATGTTACAAGGTTTTCAAAAACGTCAAGTTCTATTCCTAACTCTTAACGTACAATATTTTACGGCTAGTTTTGCGAGGCCGTTTGGTCACATTTTCACAAGTTATAAAAAGAGTTATTTTGCGACGAAACTATTATATTTGACTATAGAACACCAAACGAGGATCATAGAGTATCATTTCAACATATTCACACGAAAAGTAGTTTATGACTTGCCGAGACGTCAAAAATGTATTTTTCGACGATAAACATTATTTTCCAAAATCATCGAGTGGTATCGATAACATACGTATTTGCATGTGTAGCATCATTTCATTGCTTACAATAGATCATATCACTCATGTTAGGTCGCGGTTAGAGACCGAGCCTCATTTCAGCATATTCATATCTGTCTTTGTTGCTATCGCATCAGGTGAGTTCCATAGCCCCTATTTTATACGTTTTGGATTACGTTTTGGGGGAGAATACATGTTCAAATATTTTTCACAAGCACTTTAATCTTCTAAGGATTAACGTGAGTTTTCATAGCCCCGGTTTTCAAGTTATTACATCATTTCAAATCTCTTGGGGGAGAATACATATTACCATTTTTCATGCGGACCAAAGTATATAAATTCATTACATTGCTTAAGTTACCTCATTGCCAAGTTATAGTCCCCTATTATCATGAACCGTTAATTGTGAACAAGCGAGGGTGTGTGAATAGATCTATTGAGGGTGACACCTCCGTTCGGGTTGGTAGCACCAATTGTCATACGAACGCATTACATTTGATCCATTCCAGGGTGTTTGGCAAAGCACTCAGTTGGGGCAAATCATTCAGTCTAGCTTCGGGGTCATGAGCTTAAGAGATATTGTATCATTTTTATGTGGCAATTTGTCATAAAATTATACTTGTGGTTTCCGTGTATCATTTCAGTAACATAAACCAAATCATGTTGGCAATGGGTTGTAAACACACAGGTTGCAAGTCTTACTATGGACAGGACTTGGAACTGGGTGGATTTACAATGCCTTTGCTGGGAAAATCATTATTCAAAGGCATTACATTTTTCAATAAACTCTATGAACTCACCAACCTTGTGTTGACACTTGTTAGCATGTATTTTCAGGTATAAGCATTAGCACGCTACTGAAGGCTCTTGGCAGGGCATGGCATGGTCATAGAAGACTCTGACAAACATTTGGGACCGTTTTACCTATTTTAAAGGGCCTATTTCCGCACTACTTTTAACAATGTAAATTCAACATTTTTGTTAAACAAGGTTGTTCTAAATAATTGAAATGAAAACCGTTCTTTGCACTTGTGTTGTGATACCAATTGAGTTGCACCCCAGCGATGTGAAAGCTTCCGCTGAACCCGATTTTGGTGGTGTGACAGATTGGTATCAGAGCCTAGGCTATAGAGAATTGGGTAATTTTAAAACCTAAACTATAGCTACATTTACAAAAACATAACCCTATGACCGCCGCGTGCCTGCCTGCCAAGCTGATGCCTCAATTGTGGTTTGTTGCTCACATATTTAATAAGATTTGTGTCTTATTATCAAATCATTCATACCCACTTATTATAGTTGATTACTATAGTTGTCTTTCATATAAGCATGCATACATATCGTATACGTTTCAGCGTTACGCCTTTTCCTTGCAAAGTTTCGTCATTCGACCACGAGTTTGGTCCTTTTCCTTAGCCTATCAGAACATCTCTTCAAATGTGAAGGACCTAGTATTACTATAACTGAGCTGAGTATTTTAAACTTCATTGAACCTCGGTGGAATATAGACTCGTCATCTATATTCAACCCGGGACAGTTGGACATAGGCTGACTACCTATGCCCCGCTCAGAGATGAATTTTGCAATACTGAGAGCAATTATAATGAAATTATGTCCGGTTTGCATTCCTACTTGATTTCTAAAAGTTTCAAAACTTCTTGTGTGTATACACAATCGTTGCAAGAACATCCACACCTGCATCACCTTATGAACCACCGTCTAGAAGCACGTCAGCTAACCATAACCCAACTTCAAGCCATTAAGAGTCAGATCATTGAGAATGACAATCATTTCACCTTTACCATCACGAATTCTCGAGACTCAAGTTGAGGTACTCAAGGAAGGAAACCAACAGAATGATAAAACCCTACGGTATGCCAAAGAATGCAAATAGGTTAGTAAAGAGGTCAGACAGAGTAGTGT
Organism: Artemisia tridentata subsp. tridentata; assembly: GCA_021014915.2. Taxonomy (NCBI): domain Eukaryota; kingdom Viridiplantae; phylum Streptophyta; class Magnoliopsida; order Asterales; family Asteraceae; genus Artemisia; species Artemisia tridentata. The sequence continues at coordinate 96,335,525 of CP139503.1, forward strand.
GCTTCAAGGATAGAAACTGGATATCTCTCTATGGTGGAATACGAGAGTTGATTATGCACGAGTCGCACAAGTCGAAGTAATTCATTTGTTCAAGTTCTGATAAGCTGTATCAGGATCTCAAAGAAACTTTATTGGTGGCCGAATGTGAAAGCAGACATAGTTTTGTATGTTAGCAAATGCCTTACTTGGACTAAAGTAAAAGCCGAGTACTAGAAACCATTAGGATTACTTCAGCAACCAGAAACTCCTCAGTGGAAATGAGAACGTATTACAATAGATATTTTCATTAAACTTCCCAAGACATCAGGCAGTTTAGGAGATTTAGGTGATCATCGATCGTCCCACCAAATCAGTCCATTTCATTCCAATCAGAGAGACTTATACTATGGACCAGCTTACCAGACTTTATGTCAAGGAAATAGTTTCAAGACACGGTGAACCAATTTCCATCATCCCTGACCTAGATAGTCACTTTACTTCAACTCTCTGGCAATCATTACAAGATTCATCTAGAAGCAAATTAGACATGAGCAATGCCTATCATCCTCGGACCGATGGTCAGAGCAAGAGAATGATTCAAACCTTGGAAGATATGCTCAGGGCATATGTGATTGATTTTGGAAATGGTTGGGACTAACCATTTGCCATTGATCGAGTCCTCTTATAACAACAACTATCACATGAGCATAAAAGCAGCACCATTCGAGGCACTCTATGGTCGAAGGTGTCGGTCCCCTGTTTGTTGGACCGAAGTTGGTCAAGTACAACTCACTAGTTCAGACATGGTTCGCGAAACCACAGAAAATGATAATTCAGATTTGAGAAAGACTTAAAACAGCCAGAAGCCGACCGAAAAGTTACGTCGATGTTCGACGCAAACCATTAGAATTTCAGGTTGGAGGCAAAGTTCTGACAATCCCTTTAAGCTATTCTTACCCAAGCAGATGTATGCACGACCTACCATCCTCAGACCAACGAATATTGAAGAGAATTATCCAATCCCTATAGGACATGCTCAGCACCATAGAACTAACCTTAAGTTGTTTGGAGTAAACCTTTGACATTGACAGATTTCACCTTCAACGATAGCCATCACACCCATACAAAGACTATACCCTTTAAGACACCCTATGGTGGAAGTACCAATTACCTATTGCCAACCAAAAATCAGGAAGTCCAATTCACTAGCCTAGAACCTAATCGTGAAACAACAAAGGAAATTGTGCAAGTCAAGAATCAGTTACAAGCAACACGAAAACAATAGAAAAGTTAGGTCAACTCAGGATGCAAAATCATTGGGATTAGGTATCTCTAAGCAGCAAATCATTAGAATTTTAACTGTGGAACGAGCTACGTTGAAAGCCTTGCCTTGGAAAGGCATGACACAATTTCAGAAACATTGGAAAAGCATGATACAATTGTGAGAACACGGGAAAGTGAACCCTAGGTACCTTGGACCATTAAAGACTGTGACTGTAATCGGCCGACTGACATACAGACTTGAGCTTCCGTCAGAGCTCAGCAGCATACATAACACATTTCATGTCTCAAACCTTAAGAAATGTTTTTCAAACGAAACGCCCGAAATTCCATTGGAAGAAATTTAGCCTGTCAATAAGCACAATTATGTGAAGGAAACAACAGAAATCATAGACCATGAGGTCAAACAGTTGAAGCAGAGTCAAATTCCTATCGTTAAGGTTCGCTAGAATTCTCGCAGAGGTCCTAAGTTTACATGGGAGCGGGAAGACCAGATGCAGCTCAAATATCTATACCTTTCACCGAATCCACCTCGGAGACCAACACTAACTGAATTCAGGGACTGAATTCCCGTAACGGGTGGAGACTGTGACAATTCGTAATTTCAGGCCATTTTCCGAACCTCGACAATTTTACTATTCACGAGTTACTATTCATTTTCACTATTCATTTCCAAAATTTTTATTTCATATTCTCGTAAGTTGAACTATTTTAGTGATAACCCGAAATTTTGGCACTCGTCGGATAATTTCTGCAAAAATCGCGAAACCGTGTCCGAGACTTACTTTAAGGTTTAAACGTCATTTAGGCATCCCGATATGTCCAAACAACATTACCAACAAGAGAAATACATGTTTTCCACCTTCCGTGACATTTTCATGAATTTAGGAATTTTAGGATACCCGGTTTTAAGTTTGGTGACTTTACGACTTACAGTTAGCAATTATCGGGACCAAAACTCACTCCGTAAGTCAAGATAAGTATCCAGCCTAAAATATATAGATATTTTCTGAAAAATATCTAGATATTTCAAAAACCTAGTGAAATTACCATTTTACCCTTCCATCAAAATTACCAAACTACCCTTGGCCTATATAATGCCTAAATTAGCTTCATTTGACTAGAAAATCACAAAACTCTCCTCCCTTTCTCTCCTCAAACCCACGGCACACCACAAAGACCAAGGAGGATCCATAATTTTTCCAAGATCAAGTCATTTTCTAGTTCCTTATACCTTCCTTGTTAGAGTTTTGTAATAAAAACTCCAAGGTTGTGATCTTTTTCATCCAAACTCATCAATCTTCAAGTAAGTTCAAGAACATCTTTTTCATCATCTCATACCTTCATTTGATCATTATCATCATGTATTTTCAAGTTATATTGGTTAAACATGCAAGTTACATATGTTATTTATACCACTTTACAAGTTTTATGGTTTTTACAAGTATATATAAAGCCTATGATCATCCCCTTGAAATCCTACAATATTTTATGAAGTCTAGGACCCCATGACACCCTAAGAAGGTGTATGGTAGATTAAGAGATGTTTGGTTGTTGATTGGAAGGTTTTTGTACAAGTTAGAAACTAGGAAACCAAGTTTTGAACAATATATATACCTACTGTCCATTTTTGCAAAACGTGGGAAACTCAGTGGGTCTTGGGTAACTTTGGACCAAAGATTTAGAAAATACATTCCGAGACGAAACTATGGCCGAAAACGGGGATAAAAACAAGTTAATAACGAAGGAGATATGGTTTTCCGAAGTTTAACAACGAAAAGTATTTTTGTAAAACATTGTTGCTGTCCATTTTTGCCAAACGTGGAAACTTCAGGGGTTTCTGGGAAATTTTGGGTTAGATATTCAGAAAATACTTTCGAAAACGAAACCGTAGCCTTTTGAATCACTAAAAGAGTCCTTACGACGTGAAAGTTATGCCAAATACGAGTTAACGAGGAAAACTATATTTTCAGAAAAACTTACTGCTGTCACAGTTTTTCACGGGCTGTTTTGGGGCATAAAACTTGATCTAGCCGTCCCGACTTATCAAAAATATATTAGTATGTTGTCCCACGATTCCGGGGATATAAAGAACATAGAAAACGAGCTTATAACGAAAAAGATACAAGTGTTTAAAAATCCGGCGAAAAGTATATAATTCCATCAGCTTTTACTAATATAAACTTGCCGCAAAACTGTCTTTGCGAGACACCATTTTCTCGACTGTTTTTCTCTATGATCGGATCAGTTTGAGCCCGAGCCATAGTTAAGTGAAATCAAGATCTCCCAGCAAGCTTTTTAAATCAATTGGCCGTTCGTCGAATAGACTTATAACGAATAAACTACGACCTCATCTTTTTACCCAAAAATCCTTTCAAAGTATTCATTTTGACAGCTTTTACTATAATAGAACTTTCTAAGTGTTGAACATTATATTTTCAAGTAACCATATTCAAAGCCGATTTTCTTCATGATCGAGGCGCGTATGACCAAAACTCAAATGAGACGGCTGTGAGATCATGTTACAAGGTTTTCAAAAACGTCAAGTTCTATTCCTAACTCTTAACGTACAATATTTTACGGCTAGTTTTGCGAGGCCGTTTGGTCACATTTTCACAAGTTATAAAAAGAGTTATTTTGCGACGAAACTATTATATTTGACTATAGAACACCAAACGAGGATCATAGAGTATCATTTCAACATATTCACACGAAAAGTAGTTTATGACTTGCCGAGACGTCAAAAATGTATTTTTCGACGATAAACATTATTTTCCAAAATCATCGAGTGGTATCGATAACATACGTATTTGCATGTGTAGCATCATTTCATTGCTTACAATAGATCATATCACTCATGTTAGGTCGCGGTTAGAGACCGAGCCTCATTTCAGCATATTCATATCTGTCTTTGTTGCTATCGCATCAGGTGAGTTCCATAGCCCCTATTTTATACGTTTTGGATTACGTTTTGGGGGAGAATACATGTTCAAATATTTTTCACAAGCACTTTAATCTTCTAAGGATTAACGTGAGTTTTCATAGCCCCGGTTTTCAAGTTATTACATCATTTCAAATCTCTAGGGGGAGAATACATATTACCATTTTTCATGCGGACCAAAGTATATAAATTCATTACATTGCTTAAGTTACCTCATTGCCAAGTTATAGTCCCCTATTATCATGAACCGTTAATTGTGAACAAGCGAGGGTGTGTGAATAGATCTATTGAGGGTGACACCTCCGTTCGGGTTGGTAGCACCAATTGTCATACGAACGCATTACATTTGATCCATTCCAGGGTGTTTGACAAAGCACTCAGTTGGGGCAAATCATTCAGTCTAGCTTCGGGGTCATGAGCTTAAGAGATATTGTATCATTTTTATGTGGCAATTTGTCATAAAATTATACTTGTGGTTTCCGTGTATCATTTCAGTAACATAAACCAAATCATGTTGGCAATGGGTTGTAAACACACAGGTTGCAAGTCTTGCTATGGACAGGACTTGGAACTGGGTGGATTTACAATGCCTTTACTGGGAAAATCATTATTCAAAGGCATTACATTTTTCAATAAAATCTATGAACTCACCAACCCTGTGTTGACACTTGTTAGCATGTATTTTCAGGTATAAGCATTAGCACGCTACTGAAGGCTCTTGGCAGGGCATGGCATGGTCATAGAAGACTCTGACAAACATTTGGGACCGTTTTACCTATTTTAAAGGGCCTATTTCCGCACTACTTTTAACAATGTAAATTCAACATTTTTGTTAAACAAGGTTGTTCTAAATAATTGAAATGAAAACCGTTCTTTGCACTTGTGTTGTGATACCAATTGAGTTGCACCCCAGCGATGTGAAAGCTTCCGCTGAACCCGATTTTGGGGGTGTGACAATTTTGTTTAGGGAATTTTTAAGTTATAATTATTTGGTTTTAGCATTTAATTTATATTGTGTAATATAATTATAAGGTGATGTTTTTAAATGACATATAGTTGTATTTTCATACTTAGGTTAAAATGTAAAATGTTCTCGTATAATTAATTGTGTGCTCTTGTAGACTCAAAAATTTTGAGGGGCAAAATGAGAATTTCAACTGAATGGAAAATGAGGGTTTTACAAGATCAAAGAATCCACCACCTAGGAAAGTAAATGCTTCTAAACCTCGTTCTAGCACACCACAATTTAGAGGCAACATTAGAAGGCAAAGTCATCCTAATAACTATCCCGGAACTTGGAATAACTTCCAACAACGTGATTATATGCCTTGGGACATTTGTCCACCCTTTCAACATCCTAACCAAATGTTTGGGATGTTCAACACTAACACTCTTGGACCCATGAGATATTGGGGACCAAATGTTTGAGTTTGTTGTCTCATTCAATAGATAGTATTGTGAATCAACTTGAAGATCAAGGAATAGACCATAAACAATTCATGAACAAGTTACATGATGAATAATCGGAGCTCACTTTCATCATACTTAGCTCACATGAAAGCAACATCACATGTACTAGCTTATGGTTAACATCATAGGCAAAGGTACGCTTTTTCAAAACTCCCTTACTATTTGATATGTTGAGCATGTAGATGACTTAGAATCTAACCTATCTAACATTAATCTAACGGACGTGAAAAGTGTATTCTTAAATGGTTTAGTCAACGAGGAGGTATATGTAGTACAACCTTCAAGATTCGTTGATTTCTAAAATTCTATTCATGCTCAAGAAAGTAATATTCGATCACAAACAAGCTCCCAAAGCTTGATGTGTACTTTCTTGATTAAACATGAGTATACCATTAAATCGGTACACAATAAACTTTTCACTAAGAAACAAAATTCACATCTTATCATTGTTCAAATATATGTCAACGACACTATATCCGCCTCAACTTGTCCAGAACTATATGATGATTTTTCAAGATCATGTGCGACAAGCTTGAGTTGAGCATGATGGGTGAATTAATTTTTGTCCTTAATATATATATATAAAACAAATGAAAGATAGTATCTTCCTTAATCTAATTATATTAAAATACATAATAAATATGACTTAGATATGAAAACGCCCATGTCCACGGAAATTAAACTCACGAAAGACGAAGAAGGTGAGTCCGTGGATAGCACTAAGTTTAGGGGCATGATAGGTAGTTTATTATTGTAACACCCCCGTTTTCACAGATCGCAGCGGAATAAGATCTGGGGTATTATTTCATGGATACAAAGACATGATAATAGAAAACGACTCGAAAAGAGACGTTTTTGAAAAAGATGAGTTATCATTCATTTATTCATCAGAGTTTTTATAGTAAAAGACGAGATTTTACCAAAAGAGAGGCCCCTAAGATACGTTTTAAAGCAAAAGAAGATGAATGATAATAGGTCTGGACGTCCTCATGTCCAATATCACACTGTGCCATAAGTCCTAAAGGGCTCAGTTACCTGGGATAATATGCTTAAAGGGTCAACACTAGGTTGAGTGAAATTCATAGGTTTAGGTAGTAATGGGGTGAATACAAGTTCCACTGGGTTCAACTGAAACCCTCGGTAGTGGAAAAAGTAATGTAATGTATAGTATTATTGCATCTAAGCTCATGACACCCCACGTTAACATGTCCAAGGTCAATGGTGGCACTGCAGACCAAACCATGATGGGACGTAAGGTTAACTTGCCAAGGTTAACCTTTTAGTTCTCAAATATAGTGCTATTGGTACCCGGCAGGGGCAAACCAATGGGAGTTGTCAAACTCCAAATAGATCTATTCACTATACTTGCGTTCACTCGCAAGTGATTATGGTTCATAAAATTTGTTATGTAATGGTGGCATAGAGGTACTCGTGCAATAATGAATCAGGAGAAAAAGACTTGTATTCAATTTAAAGCATATATCCCTCTCATGGGTTTAGGAAAAGCATTTAAAAAGTGAGGCTATGAACTCACCTTAGATTAGGGAATCTTATTGATGTCAAAAGTGACTCAGATATTAGACAGCTTACTCACGTATCCTGGGGGTAGTGTATGTGTGTATGTTAAGTCCTAGTTGACCAATCTAAGTTTCTCAAGTAATTATTCCTAGGATTTCTAGATTTAGATATAACGTAACACCGTTCGGGCCATCATAATCCAGAGGTATAAAACCCCTCACATGAAGCTCCCTAGTATTGTGTTGCGTTGTTATGTATTAGTTTTAGATATAACATAACACCGTTAGGGCCATCATAGTCCAGAGGTCATGTAGTAAACGTTTGAGGAGCCAGGGCACTTTAAATCGTAAACCCAGCAAACTCGTCAAAATGAATACCCAAACGAAACCCCTCACATGAAGCTCCCTAGTATTGTGTTATGTTGTTATGTAAAAAGATAAGGTTTTGATTTATAAGAAAATAGTTCATTAATACCCTTAAGTTTTGTAAATTGACATAATATACCCCTAAGTTATAAACCTTTACGAATTTAGTCCTTTTATGAAAATAACTATATATATATATACTTATCCTTAGACTTTAAAACTTTACAACATATGTCCTTATACTTATAACTTCTAAGAAATGAAAAAAACAGTCCCTAGACTTATTAGTTTCATAAAGTTACAATATATACCCCTATGCATGAAAAGCGTTACGAAACTAGTCCTAAATTCATGCAAACTATATTTTTATGAAACAAATGAGTTTCTTAGCTTATGTCTTGTTAATATACGCTTATTCAAGTAACTTAGACCAGATTATAGCTTATGATAAGGGCTTCTAACATGTAAACATGAATTCGACTCTAATTAGGGTTTTAAAAAGAAAACGTGTAAAAGAGAATGATCAAGGCTTAAACAAGGGTTCCTATGTGATCTAAGGCATCTTATAACTATCCTAGTACAGAAGTAAAGCTTATAGAGCTAGTGTAACGGCTTACGTGACCAGAAATGAAGCTAACATGGGATTAGGGTTTTCTCGACTAGGTTTTACTTCGACAAAGCTTCAAGGCTTAGTTCTCTCGACTCCTAGGCTTCCTAGGAATCTTATACTACTGCTAGGTCTAATAGAAGTGAGGTGATGAAGGTAGGAAGGAATGGTTTAAAGGAATGAGGGTGTCGAGCTATTTATAGGGTACGCTTGGCTTGTTAGCCATGTTTAGGTTTGTGTGGTGGCAAAAGGGGGAGGGGGAGGTGACTAAGACAAGCTACTAATGACTAATAGGAGCTAGGGAGTAGGCTAGGTGCACAGGTAGGGGGCTTGTGGTGGTGTTTTGGCCGCGACTAAGGTTTAGGACAAGTAGGTGATGCACCTACTTGTAAGCTACTTAGGGAGGAGCTAGGGTGCTAGGTTAGGATGAAAAGGAGGAGGGTAATCAGCTAGGATGCTAGCTTGAGGTGCTTGAGGTGATTAGGGTACTTAAAGTTTAGGTTAGAACTAGTTTAGGCTTAGTTTAGGGCGTAATCTAGCTTAGGGTGTGATTAGGGTCTAGCTTAGGGTTTAGTGCCTAGATTAGGGTCTAATGAGTGATTAGTGACTAAGATTAAGGCTTAGGAGGCTTATACTAGGTGGTGGTAACTTATACTAAAGAATCGGGAAGGTTTAGACCTAGTTTCGGGGCTTAAAGACCTAATTAGGGTTTTGTGCTTAAAGGGCTTGTACACTAAGCTTAGAGGAGTTATACTAAGGTCTTTGTGAGGAAATGTAGCTAATATAACTTATACGTAAGCCTTGAACACTTTCAATCTAGTTTAGATAAGAAATTAGGGTTTTAGAAATAACCATAACCGGATAGGGATGGTTTTGGTCTAATGTCATGTATAGTGTGTTATAGTGATAGTATACTTAGTAAAATGATGTTTAAAACTTAGAATTGACAAACTAGGAGGTTTAGAAGATGTAAACGTAAGGATATTTGGCAATAGTGGATACGTGAGTAGGTCTAGGGGGTTATGTAATCAGTGAGGATATGATAAAGCAAAAATTTTACCCGTGAAAATGAGGTTATGAAAAGTATAAGCATAGATAACCTGAGTGAAACTAGTGGGGAAGTTAGTGGGGAATTAGTGGGTTGTTACAATTATACCTAACGACAAGTAGGCCCGATATCATGTTTAGTGTCTACCTCTGTGCTTGGTTCCAAGAGGATCCCAAAACCTCTCATCCTGAAGCGGTTAAGCGTATCTTTCGATACAATAAAGGCACTATATAGTTGCGATTATTTTATCCCAAGGAGATCGAAATTAAGACTTTTGTCTACGTTGACTCTGATCATTCGGGACAGTAAGTGGATCGAAAAAGCACGAGTGACGTTTATACCTTCATGGGTTATTGTCCAACTTCTTGGTTCTCTAAGAAACAAACGGCTCTAGCTATCTCAACGACCGAAGCCAGTCACATAAGCGTCAGAAAGACATGATAACACGCACTATAGATGAAACAAGCTCTAGTCGAATTCGACATTCATCTCTACGACATCTCAAGTACGTGCGAAGACAAAGGTGCAATTGACTTGAACAAAAACCCTGTGCAACTCTCACGTGCTTGACACATCGAAATTCGTCATCACTTCGCTCATGATGAACTACGTCTCCAATTAACACACTAACCATACACTTCCAACAAAAATCCTTCTACTTTCTACGTCTCGGTCCAGGAATGATGGAACACATTACGTGAGTTCTGTAATTTACGTGTGTTCAAAGTATCTTTCGAATCACATCTTATGACTATTTAAAATATTTCGTCAGAAATACTGATGAACTCAAATAAGTACATTTTATTACTATCATTTATCCTATTAATTTGACTTGTTTTATTATATTATGTATGAGGATTGATACTTAATCGTTTACTTTTGTAATTCTCAGTTGAAAACAAGCATTTGGTGAAACTTGGCGATTTTGGACTAATTATGGGGCAAAACATGCAAGAAGTTAAGAGTCTACTGAAATGCACAAGATCAAGACTAATCTGCTCCAGATGCGCCGCATCTTGCTTATCACATACGGCGCATCGCTATCAAGATCTCACCAGATACGATCCAAGATACAAGAGGACATGCGTCGTATCCAAAGATAAAGATACGCCGCATCTTCTGGCGGTGTACGAATATTCCTGAATATTATAATCTTGGACCCCACGCGAAGTTAAGTAAATGCGCCGCATCTACTTACTAGATGCGCCGCATCTTACCCTCAGACAGAAACTATAAATACCCCAAGACCAGACGAATTCGATGTGACATATAATATATACGAAGACCGAAGTACAGAAACCAAGGACGAATTCAGTCGAATAGCGAGCACAAGACACACTCAAATCAAAGATACAAGAGCTGTAAGAAGGTGCTGCATGTGTTTAATTCATTAAGTAGTTTTGTTTTATTGTGTTAGTAAACTTTAATTCATCAAGATTGGTGGCTTGTGTAATGTGACAACGGAAAGATTGCACTCCCTTAAAACTGCTTTCTCATTAATTAAAGTTTATATGTTGATGTCTTTGGTGACTTTTATTAGTGCATTGATAACCTCTGTGTCTAGCTGAGCGTTGATCGGGTCGCCATGCCTCTGCCCTCGCCTATTTATTAGATCGCCTATGCATTCTATGGTCTGTAGAAAAGTAGGAGAAAGATAAATAGGATAGTCATAAGTAATCATTAAGGGTTTACTCGCCGATAAGATTAGAACCAACGAGAAAGGACTTAATCTCGGTGCGTTGCATCGAACTATACACTTCATATAACACTAGCAATAAAACAAGTGACAAACTACTTATCATCAGGACAGCCCTCTTATTGTCTCGAGTATTTATCTGTGTACGTGTGTGCTATTCGCTGATTCGTGCCTATTGGTTTAGTTTATTATTTAATTGCAACCAAATCGTGCCAGTCTCTCAGGCTGAACCCCCTTGCGTTAGATTAGATTGTATAGCTAACTTAATATATTAAAATACTGATTAGAATAACTAGATAATACGTTCCACTCTTAGTGATCGACACTCTACTTACCATTATATTCATACTGACCGGGTACACTGCTCGTTAAGTGTGTGTGTTATTGATAAGTCGGCTAAATATAAATTTAAAACTTGAGTAGGCATTAATACTGCTAAACCGCAACGACACATCGCACGCATCAAGTTTTTGGCGCCGCTGCCGGGGAGTGAATTGTTATTATCTGTTAATTTGATTAGTATTTTAATTAGGTTTCTAATTTTTTTTATCTAACCGCTAATTTTGTTGTGTATTAGATTAATTTGCATTTATTGTATTATTTTGCATATTTTCTGTTTTTGTGTGTTATTTGTTTGCTTTTATTTGTGTTTATTTTCGTGGGTTTTTTTTTTTTTAATTTTTCGTATTTTTTTTTGTGTTCTGCTATCGTTGTACTGAGCTAAATCAAACGATACGGCGCATCTGATTTCTCAGATACGGCGTATTGCGTTCAATTTTTATAAAATACAACGCGTTTAATTAATTCGATACGACACATCTTTTCCCCAAGATACGGCGTATCTGTTTTTGATAAAAAAATTTTCTAAACGTTAACGATATACGACGCATCTGCTTTAGCAGATACGGCGTATCTATTATTTTAATTAAAAACAGTTTTCGAATTATTAAACAGATACGGCGTATCGATTTTTATCGATACGGCGCATCGTCTGAATCAAAAATCTTATATTTTGAAACGTAACGAAAATACGGCGCATTAACTTTTGTTAATACGACGCATTTAATTTTTATAAATATCGATTTTTGATAATTAAAATTGATACGGAACATTCTAATTTATAAGCGGCGTATCTATTTTCTGAATAAATTCTGATTAAATTTTAACGATTATAAGATACGGCGTATCCAACTTTTTGGATACGGCGCATCGTCTGCAGATATCAGTAACTTTAATTTTTCGTATTCCGTTTTCGTTGTTAGTTTTCTGATATATTACTTTCTTGAGCATACCCTACTGATATTTTTGTGTTGATTTCAGGAAGTGCATGACCAGGAGTTCTACGAAGAACTTGATTCAACCTTTCGAAGATCCTGAACGAGTCTTTCATTCGCTTAAAAGGCTTTTCAACACAAAAAGCTTTGATACTTCAAGTTCATTCGAGCTTGATTATTTTTCTGAAGAGAAAGAGGAAGAAGAAACAGAAACAATGGGCGAAAACACAACTATGGAGGAATACATGAACAAAACCCGTGCTGATCACACTTCAGGAGTTGCTAGACCAAAGTTTGATGATAAGTCAAAGTTTGAATTGAAGGGTCAGTTTCTCAAAGAACTAAGAGAAAATGCTTTCAGTGGATCGGAACATGAGGATGCTAATGAGCATGTTGAGAAGGTCCTCGAGATTGCGGATTTGTTTACTTCAGAAGGAGTGACTGACGATCAAATCATGCTAAGAATCTTTCCACTCTCACTGAAAGGAGCTGCTAACAAGTGGCTAAGGAATGAACCTGCTAGTTCAATCACTACATGGGAAGATTTGAAGAGCAAATTCCTGAAGAGATATTGTCCACCTGCTAAGACTGCTAAAAAGATGGAGGCTATCAACAGTTTCAAGCAAGAGCCTGATGAAACTCTTTATCAAGCTTGGGAACGATTTAAAGATTTATTGGTAAAATGTCCTCAACACTATCTAACCGCTATGCAGGAGATAATATTGTTTTATCAAGGATTGGACGTGCCTACTAGACAAATCTTGGACGCTAAGGGAGCTGTGCCTCAAATGAGTGCAGCCAATGCTAGGAAAGCGATCCAAGAAGCTGCTGATCATTCTCAAAAATGGCACGATGGGACCTCTACTAGATCTAAGAGCAGTACTAATTTTGACGGGATTGCTGCTATTCAGGCTCAATTGGATAAAATTAGTAGAGAGATGAAGAAGCGTGATGAAAGAGTATATGCTGCCCAAGTTGGATGTGAAAAGTGCTAAGGACCTCACTACACTAAAGATTGCCCGAATAAGAATGAAAGTGAGACGTTTGAAGAAGCATATTACACCCAATTTGGACAACCATTCCGACCTTCGGGAAGATTTAGGGAAGCCACCCCGGGATTCTATCAAAAGAACAACTTTAATCCCGCTTATCAAGATAGGAGGCAGACTTTAGATGACACTCTAAAGCAAATTATGGCCGATGCTGCTAAAAGACATGAAGAGAATACTGCTATGATCAAAGAAATCCGAGCTTCAACGGACACTACTACAAGAAATCAAGGAGCTTCGATCAAAGCATTGGAACAACAAATTGGTCAAATGAGCAAAGTTCTTCAAGAAAGGGGATATGGAAGTTTACCTAGCTCAACCGAAACCAACCCAAGAGATCATGTCAAGGCCATAAGCACCACTGAAGAAGTCACTCCTTACTTACCTAGGAGATTGATGAATGGTAATGATGGTGCGAGACCCGAATTTTTCTTTAATTCTTCAATCTGTTTAAAGAGACTACTCATAGAAAAGACAAAGATTGAAGAAGAGATCAAGGCTACAATGAAAGAAGGGAGCTCTACAACCGATTTAAATGCCTTGCCTCATAAAGAAAAAGACCCAGGAAGTTTTACTCTACCTTGTTCAATTAATAATATATCTTTCAATAATGTGTTAGCTGACTTAGGAGCTAGTGTTAGTGTTATGCCTCTTAAGACATTCACTACCCTAGGACTAGGTAAATTAGCACCGACTAAGTTACTTATTGAATTGGCTGATAAAACGGTAAAACGACCTGAAGGGATTGCTAATAATGTGCTAGTTAAGATTGAGAAGTTTATTTTCCCTGTAGACTTTGTTATTTTAGATATGCCCGAGGATGTTAAGATTCCTTTAATCCTTGGTCGACCTTTCTTGTCTACTGCCCATGCTAAGATTGATGTGTTTAAAAGAAAAATCTCATTAAGGGTAGGGAATAATAAACTAGTCTATAAGTGCCAAGATCCTGTTAAAAGCATAATTAGAGGAGTCTATGTGCTAGGATTAAGAGAGCGTATGGACCTCGATCTTGAAGCTAGGCTCATGGGAGAAACATTGATTCAAAACAACTCAACTAATCCTAATCATGAGAACTTTGAGGAATTTATTGACCTTAATGTACCTACCGAACTTAGACGCGATGTTGTCAATGATTCTGATGATGAGTGGTATGATTGTGTAGTAATTAACAAACGTAGGAGAATAGTTGAGAAAACAAATTTGAATAATGATGTGTTTATTGAACTACCACCCTACCTTGCTTATTTATGCTTATATGATAATAAGAATTTCCCGTCTATCATTTTGTCATCTCTGCCCGAAAGGGACAGAACTTTGTTTATACAGATATTAAAGAAGAACGGCGTGGAAATTAAGGACGAGCAAGGAATGTTCAATATTACTGAATTGGGAATGAGGGAGCGCGATGTTTCCGACTCCTTCAATGATCGATATTAAAGAGCTGAACGTGAGTCTAACTTGAAGACTCTGGAATAAAGACAAGTGCTTACCGGGAGACAACCCGGATTTATCTTTTTTATTATTCTGTTTTTGTGTCGAGTCAGTCAGGCCGCAGAGGATACGGCGCATCTCCATCCTGAGATGCGACGCATCTCCTGCAATGGTCATATCTTTATTTTTCCGCATATTTTTATTTTCGAATTCAAAACTTTTTATCAGTTTATTTTAATGCGGCGCATCCTTGGTTAAGGATGCGGCGCATCTTTTATTCTGATCCGTATTTATTCCAGGCTCGATACGGCGTATCTTTTTCCATAAGATACGGCGCATCGACTGACCTGATGATTTTTATTTTTAATTTTTATGTTTTATTTTTACCTAACTACTAATGTGTTATGCAAGTTGAACCTTTCTTACCTTAGGTGTGTTTTAAAGCCTTGGTGGTATTATAGATTCCTGCATTTCCTGTGGATACATCAATTATGAAGCTTAAACGTTCTAATCCACAAGAAAGATGATTTTTGCTCTAATACTAATGGAGGATCATACCGAGCAAATCTCAGGGGAGTTTTTCTGTTCTAATTCTTTCATTTTCCAGTTTTTAACCTTTAATACAAACAACGAGGACGTTGTTTAACTTAAGTGGGGGGATTGGAGAATTAGAACACTTAACACTTACTTGTCCTAAACTTTTCAAAATATGCTTAAAATGTGCTTAATATATAAAAATTTAAAATTTTTAGCATGTTTTTGTTTAGAGTCTAAGTTGCATAGCTGCACACATGACGTTATTTTCAAAAATTGTGAACTTATCAAAATTCACAAATCTATGAGTGTGCCGGTGACTTGTAAACTTTAGAACTTGGCTTGTATACTATTCGAGACCACCATAATAAGTATTATTTATATAATTGGAATGACTTGTCTAAATTGGTAAATTTCTAGGATTACACCCAAATAGCCTATTATATGTTATGTGTTATTAGCTAACTACACTGGTTAGTTAACCCCCGTATAAACCCTTTTGTTACTCTCATTTTTAGAGTAAGATACCCCTAGAAAAACCCTCAGAGCCATTCCTTTCTTTTCTTACACCTTTGTTAAAATGTTTCGTTACACCCTTACACCTTAGCCTACCCTGTAGATTAAAATCCGTGGTTGGTTAATTGCTATAGGCAAAGTGTGTTTCCTTACATTACCTGTGTTCGCGTGCGTAATTCATTATCTATGGTTAGGTCGGGAAATTGCACAATGCAATTGGAGTGAAAGTAAATATTGTATATCTTTGAGTTTATTTTTCGTGTGTTTACTACTTTCACTATTACCGTTATTTCTGAAGTCATGAAAAGTATGGAAAAATTATCCAGAATTATCAATATAGTGATGTGGTGAAATTTTACACATCTATGTTTATGTTAAAAAAAAAAAAAAAAAAAAAAAATCGAAAAAAAATAGAAAAGAAAAAAAAAAAAAAAAAAAAAAAAAAGAGAAAAAAAATAGAAAAGAAAAAAAAAAAAAAAAAAAAAAAAGAAAAGAAAAAGTTGGATGTTTGATTTAAACCAACTTATGTAAAGTTATGTAAGTGGTCGATATTACCACTAATTGTTGTACTATATATTTATGGATTGAAATGGGAGTTGGCAGTTATGGGAACGTCAACTAAGGTTTATTCTTTGATTAAGATCTTGTTGAGTATAATTCGTGTCTACCTAAAGCGTGTGTTTCAAGTATTAAAGCGTGAGTTATTCAATGATATGAGTCTTATTCATGGGATGGTTGGGATAGTGATTAACCACACTTAGGATTTTAATTTATTTGTTTTGTTTATTTTTTTTTTATTTTTTATTTTTTTTTATTTATTTTTACACCAATTTATATCCCAAATATTATCCATACCCTATATTATTCTTTATCCAACTAAACCTTTGATTTATTGAGATTAGGGATTTGAGCAATCTTAAGTATCGTAGTCGTGGATTCGGCTATGTATTTATGATTCTGTCGCCCTTTTTGATATATTATTATTGGTGAAGTTTGGACCTATCTTTAGCCTATTCGAGTTAAGGATTTGAGCAATTGCAAGTATCGTGTTCGTGGATTCGATCATGTATTTGTGATTTTGTCGCCTTTTCTGGAATTTGAGATCGATAGAGATTAAGAATAATTAACCCTTAAGCCTAAAAACCCTTTTTACCGCTTTAGACTTGTTATTCCTTGGCTTTAGTGGGGGAGATGTGTATACTTGCCAAGCTTATGATAGAATATTCGTTACGACTGGACAGTTAAACGATTAGATTTGCTTTTATCAAAATATTTTATTTTACTTCTAATTCGTTAAGTGTTTAGTTGTGTGATTATGACAAAAATGAATACATGCTTAAATATAAAAATAAATCCTAATATCTTTTAGGATACATTTTCATAAGATTAATTCTAAGGTTTACTTGGGGACAAGTAAAGCTCAAGTGGGGGGATATTTGATGAACTCAAATAAGTACATTTATTACTATCATTTATCCTATTAATTTGACTTGTTTTATTATATTATGTATGAGGATTGATACTTAATCGTTTACTTTTGTAATTCTCAGTTGAAAACAAGCATTTGGTGAAACTTGGCGATTTTGGACTAATTATGGGGCAAAACATGCAAGAAGTTAAGAGTCTACTGAAATGCACAAGATCAAGACTAATCTGCTCCAGATGCGCCGCATCTTGCTTATCACATACGGCGCATCGCTATCAAGATCTCACCAGATACGATCCAAGATACAAGAGGACATGCGCCGCATCCAAAGATAAAGATACGCCGCATCTTCTGGCGGTGTACGAATATTCCTGAATATTATAATCTTGGACCCCACGCGAAGTTAAGTAAATGCGCCACATCTACTTACTAGATGCGCCGCATCTTACCCTCAGACAGAAACTATAAATACCCCAAGACCAGACGAATTCGATGTGACATATAATATATACGAAGACCGAAGTACAGAAACCAAGGACGAATTCAGTCGAATAGCGAGCACAAGACACACTCAAATCAAAGATACAAGAGCTGTAAGAAGGTGCTGCATGTGTTTAATTCATTAAGTAGTTTTGTTTTATTGTGTTAGTAAACTTTAATTCATCAAGATTGGTGGCTTGTGTAATGTGACAACGGAAAGATTGCACTCCCTTAAAACTGCTTTCTCATTAATTAAAGTTTATATGTTGATGTCTTTGGTGACTTTTATTGGTGCATTGATAACCTTTGTGTCTAGCTGAGCGTTGATCGGGTCGCCATGCCTCTGCCCTCGCCTGTTTATTAGATCGCCTATGCATTCTATGGTCTGTAGAAAAGTAGGAGAAAGATAAATAGGATAGTCATAAGTAATCATTAAGGGTTTACTCGCCGATAAGATTAGAACCAACGAGAAAGGACTTAATCTCGGTGCGTTGCATCGAACTATACACTTCATATAACACTAGCAATAAAACAAGTGACAAACTACTTATCATAAGGACAGCCCTCTTATTGTCTCAAGTATTTATCTGTGTACGTGTGTGCTATTCGCTGATTCGTGCCTATTGGTTTAGTTTATTATTTAATTGCAACCAAATCGTGCCAGTCTCTCAGGCTGAACCCCCTTGCGTTAGATTAGATTGTATAGCTAACTTAATATATTAAAATACTGATTAGAATAACTAGATAATACTTTCCACTCTTAGTGATCGACACTCTACTTACCATTATATTCATACTGACCGGGTACACTGCTCGTTAAGTGTGTGTGTTATTGATAAGTCGGCTAAATATAAATTTAAAACTTGAGTAGGCATTAATACTGCTAAACCGCAACGACACATCGCACGCATCAAATACTAAGGCCATCCTTCTAGTTCAGTCTAATGACTATTTAAATATTTCACTGGAAATATTAAGGTCATATTTTATATCTCATTAAGTGACAACTTCAATATTTCACTGGAAATATTAAGGTCATCTCTCGCGTCTCGTCTCATGACTATATAAATATTTCACTAGAAATATTAAAGTCATCTCTTGTGTCTCCACTCATGACTATCTAAATATTTCACTGGAAATATTAAAGTCATCTCTTCTGTCTCGTCTCAAGACTATCTAAATATTTCGTTGGAAATATTACGTCATCTCAACTCATCTAGAATCATTCGTCTAGTCCTAAGAGAACTTATTAGGTATAAGTTCTTTTATCGTGCTAAAAGGTCTCTCTAAAACAGCGAGACTTATTCGTCAAAAATCAAAACGGGACAAAAATCTGTCTCAGCAGATGCACGACACCACTAAAGTGGGCACGGCACCACTAAATTTAGTGGTACCGTGTATCTGACTATATCCCGCTTTCTTCCTTATTTTCCCTCATTCTTCATTTTCAAATACATAAACCTCTCCCAAACGCAGCCACAACTAAACCCCATAACCAAAACTTCAATTCCACGTCTTTTGATCAATTCGAGGTATATATTTTCAAGATTATCAACCACTAATCACTCCTAAACATCAATTGTAAGTCAATTTCTTTTAATTTTCTTCAATTTTGAGTCTAGGGCTTGTTCATAAACATCAAATCGAATTGGGACTTTTCAATTGTGATTGAATTTTTATGCAATTAAGACTAGGATTAGACAATGTATAACTAACATGATTCCCATAACATAGGATTTTCATGAACCCACTTATACTATTTTTCATGGTCCGAATTTTGCTATTTAATCTCGAAAAAGATTAAATATTTTTAGTGGAATCATGTCTAGGATACTTGAAATTGAATTAGGACTAATCAAAACTCAAGCTTTTCAAATTTAAAAATTTTGGCGCCTAAATAGTGCATTTGCCAAACGCCCCCAATTTGATTATTTTCGAAATATTTCACTAAACTAGGATCATGAAATGTTTTTCGTACATTGTTGATACAATCTAAAAACGTTTTCTCATGCATACATGATCTCACGAACATTGGCCGAATTACATAACTAATATGTATCTTTCGACATATTCGTTTGAGCAAAAGTGAAGTTAGGAGTGTTTGGGTAATCTCATAATTTTTATTTAGAGTCAAGAATACCGCACCTCCACATTGTTTGCATATAGGAATACAATAGGCACCTGGTCACGAGTAATGGAACACAAAAATTATTCCATTTGCTTATATTTGTTATTTTATTTTCTTATTGGTAAAAATGCCTCGAAATGATTACCAAGACACCAAATCCTACATTCCCTTACTAATCGATGATCCAAACATTCCTCTTGACATCAAAGCTCACTTACAAAAGGTCCAACATCGATACATACATGAAGGTCGTGTGGTCGATGAACTCTTTCATCCTTTGGATGGCATCAATGTATGCTTTCCAACAATCAAATTTGATTGTCTATACAAAATAGATGATCAAATTAGTCCTCGATTCGTTCTTGAGTTCTATAGTCGTGTCCGTACCTTCAATGACCTTGAGGGTAATGTCTACCTTGATTTTTGGATCCAAAATGAAAATATCATTTTGTCCATTCCCGACTTAGGTGATATTCTTGGCGTCCCTTCCGTAGGACAATGTGCCTACACGGAAGATCATTCCTTAGAGTCCCTTTACTATCATCTCAAAAGTGAAGGTCCATATCTAACCAAAATTCCTAATCCTCAAACCATAAAGCACCATGTCCAAATCCCTTGAGTCGCTAAAACGTACCAAAAACGTGATGGTTCAATAGTCTACCTCGACCCAAACTGCATCTACCTCAAGGAAATCCTTCCCGACCTTAAAAATTTGGAACTCATTGTTCGTGAAAATGTCTTATCACTTGCGGGCAACCGGGATCATGTTCCGGCAAGTCTAGCTCACATGCTCTATTGTCTTAGTGACGAGATTCATTATAATCTCGCATACAACATGGCTAAAAGAATGGCTAACATTCATGGTCGGTCCGATAAGCTCATGCCTTATGGTATGTTGCTTACTCGTCTTTTTCGTTGGGTCATGGCCAATCATCCACATCTTGAGAGTGTCGACTACTATCTTGTCAATTCCATCATGAAACCTCTTCGTGGACCACAACGTCACACAAAGCAATGTAAGGATAAAGGGTCCAAACATGGTCGTAAATCCACTTCCGATGCTACTTTCTCTTCCTCCTCCTTCCGTCATGGATCATCATCTCAACCTATGGATGAGGATGATGTTGAAGTGAACGATGAAGGAACGTCTTGTGCTAGTACTCCCTTACCCGACACATACCATTGCAATCTCAAAACATCCGACTTCACTCAAAACAACCGACCTTCCTTTCAATAGCACCAACTTAAGCGCGGTCATGCGAAGGCAAACAACAATGATGAATCGACAAGTGTCAATGGACGAGCAAACCATCGGGGGTTTCAAGTCAATTGGGAAGGCACTCAAGGGCATTGGCAACAGGATCAAGAACTTAGGGAGGTCGAGGGATTGAATAATGTTTCAAACTACTACTTAATTAAGTATTATTAACTTAAGTATTATTAAACTAACATTCTTGGGGTTTTGGCTAAGGCCGTATGAAAGTAACATTTTAGTTTCTCTATTTCTTATGATAACTAACTTGGGTTAGTTTGCTTCGGGTGCGTTATCTCATTTTTACCACCCAAGGGTATTTAATCAAGTTTATAGTCTTGGTTAAATTTGGCTTATATGTCTTTATTTAATTTTTATTTTCCTGCATGCATTTTTTTTGCATGATCTAGATGATCACATTACTTGCTTGCATGCCTAATAGTATCCTAATTCTAGCTAATCACATGTTTTTGTTTAGTACTAGATGTGGCTAAAGTTATTAAATTGATGAGATTATTCTTTAGTAAATTGAGACAATAGGACTTGCTGCAAATAGTTCCCCTATAATTACCCATTTAGGCAGCCTAAATCCTGCAGAACTGGAAAAAATGTCTCCAGCAGGTCACGGCACCACTAAATAGGGCACGGCACCACAAATTTTGTGGTACCATGTGTACTTTAGTGGTATCGTCCTCTGGGAATACGTTTTTGACTGTTTGCTTTCACTTTTTGACCTTTTTTCCCATAGAATCTGCCAACCTTAATGATTCCAACACTCCTAATTCCCTAAACTCATAATACTACAATCCATGCATGCTTTGGATTTGGCTATTTAAGCACTTCTCATGCATTCATTCTCTTCACAATCACACATCCATCACAAACCAAGAAACCAAGACTTAACATGTCTTCCACCATGGCAACCACTTCACACAAAGCCAAGAAACCAAGACTAAACATCAAACCACCACAAGAGATCATTCTCATTGATCTCACACTTAATGAAGAAGAAGAACTCAATACACCACTTTCCAACAACTCAACCTCATCCATTTCTACACCATTTGCTCCTTCTAAAACCATGTCCACTAGGCCAACCTCATCCTCTTCATCCACTATTAGGACAACACCCTCACTTTGACTTAGTCCACCTCAACCTCCAGCATTGACATTTACTTTGTCACCAACAACTCCACTTGAGCTTGTGCACAACACATCCACATATTCCGCTTCTCCATCTCCACAACCAATCATGGGTCACCCTATCATCTACCCACTTGAACCACATAGCCTAACTTGCCCATGTTGTTTACACAACCGAAACCTCATCTTCAACCTTGGGGATGAATTGAACTATATGTTCTCATACCTTGAACACCTCTTGACACCACCTCAAGGGCCCATCATACCACCTCCTCCACCAACCAATAGCCCAAACAACTAAACATTTTCATGTTTAGTTTTTAAGAATAAACCACTAGGAACCCATTTTGATCAAGAAGCAAGTCTTAGCATCTCTTATTTTACTAAAGATTTCACTTTGCTTCTCAATGTAGGTTTATGTTGGATCGTATACACCTTGATAGATCTTATGAGCTGGTTAAGATCAATAGAATGTTTATGTAAACACAAACAAACTAATAGAAACTCTGACAATAAGATTAATGTTTACGCAAAATATAAACACTAAAATTGAAAGAAGAATTACTAAAAACTCTTGATCCTCTATGGATCTTTGATTAAGTAAAGAAGATGTTTTTCGAATAAGTTGTTACAATACACACAGCCGTATGTTTCTTATATACTATAAGAAACTGTTGGGCTATAAAAGTCAAAGTACTGCTACTCAAGTCAAAGTACTGCTGTTTGATTAAAGTACTGCTGCTCGTTAAAGGACTGCCATGCAAATAGTTTAAGGACTAATGTGTAATTCTAGAATATTCGTATTAGATTAGAGTTATATTTAGAATTTACTTGTCGTTCAAGTATTGTAAACCGACTAGGGTTTTCCTTGTGCCTATAAAAGGATCCCTAGATTGGTATTAGAGATATATGTGTTTTAGAGAGACAAGATATAGTCGATTAGTGATATACGATTATTAGAGTTTAGAGTTTGTTAGTGAATTTGTGTAAGAAAGCAGGTTCAAGGTTTTAATAATATTCAAAGTCGTTTATTAAATTCTTCTTAGCTTTGTTGAAGTAGATTCCGCATACTTAGCAAAGTATATCAGTGTTTCACTATTAATAGGTTTGAATTCATTCAAAACTGTTAAACCGTAGACAAGCTACAAGTTAGTTTGGTCAGAGTATAATCGATCCAACAAGTGGTATCAGAGCTTGTGTGGAGACTCTGATTAAGAAGAAACCCTTAAAACCGATTTATCAACAAACCCTTAACAATGTCGACTGAAGCTGCACCTATCCCATCCATCACCTCACTTAGAATTCCTATCATCAAGAAGGGAGAATATGATCTCTGGAGCATGAAGATGAGACAGTACCTTGCTATTACTGACCATGCTCTATGGGATGTAATTGTCAATGGTAATGTTGTTCTTGATGAACCTCTACAAATTGAAGGACAACCCAAACCACCTCAACCACCCTTACCAGCTGCTACAAAGAGAAATCAAGATAAGGCTCTCAACATACTGTTGTCTGCTATTCCTGATGGTCACCTACTGAAGTTCCATGATGCTAAGGATGCAAAACAATTATGGGCTGCGATCAAAACAAGATTTGGAGGTAATGACGCTTCAAAGAAGATGCATAGAAACTTATTGAAGCAGCAATTTGAAACCTTCACTGTCGGTGAAAGAGAAAGTCTTGATGCTGCCTATGACAGATTCCAGAATCTACTTAGTATGCTAGAACTATATGGAGCAGAGGTATCTGTTGAAGATGCAAATTTGAAGTTCTTAAGGAGTTTGCCATCTGTCTGGCATGTGGTTGCTACTATGATTAGAGGACAACCTGTATTGGAGTCTATGGACTTTGATGATCTCTATAACAATCTGAAAGTGTATGAGCAAGAGATGAATGGTCATAGTTCTCAGAAAACTCACAACATAGCTTTTGTATCGTCTGAAAACAGAAGCAGTACTTCCACTAAAAGTACTGCTTATCCTTCTCAAAGTACTGTTGGTGATTCACAGCATGTTTGCACAACCTCAACTACCCCCAACCCATCACCAACTAACAACACCAATTCTGATGAAATTGTATGTTCCTTCTTTGCACAACAAGCCACTTTACCTGTTACCTATCAAGAAGACTTGTTGCAGATTGAAGAAGATGCTTTAGAAGAGATTGACATAAGATGGCAAGTAGCTATGATCACTGCTAGGATCAAGAAGTTCATGAACAAGACAGGAAGGGGAATTGATTTCAAAGCTAAACAAGGTATCACTTTTGACAAATCTAAGATTGAATGTTTCAATTGTCAAAAGCTTGGACACTTTGCAAGGGAATGCAAGTTTGCAAAATATCAGGCAAACAGGATGATTGAACAACCCAAGGTTGAAAGAAAGGAGGTTCCTATTACTGAATCACAACCAAAAGCTTTGGTGGCTCAAGAAAATTTAGCAGAAATTGACTGGAGTGCTGAATTTGATGATGAACCTGTAACCTATTCTATGGTTGCAATGGAAGAGTTTGATTGGGGCACAGCTTTTGATGAGGAACCTGGATATGCTGCTTTGGAATCAAGAGATGGTCTTGGAAGCTTTGACTGGAGCATGGAGGATGAAGATGAACCTGTTCAGATTGCTATGGTAGCCACTTCACCAAGTTCATCCAATGTCTCTGAGGTATGCTCTAAGTGTAATGATGTTTATCAAAAGTTGCTTAAAGATTATGTGACTGAAAGAGATAATTGTAGAACAGCTAGGTCTGAGGTAGCTGGATATCAATTAACTTTAGAGTCAATGGAAGCCAAAATTTTAACACATGAAAATAATGAAATAGCTTGGGCAGAAAAATATGAGCAACAAGATTACCAATTGAAATTAAGTGAATGGAAGTTAGGATGTAAGGTGTCTGAATTAGAAAAGATTACTAAGGAAAGAGATACTTTGTTAGAAAGACTTGGTAGTATTAAACAGGCTGGTCTATCACATGTTCAATTTGTTGAAAAACAAAGAGTCATAAACAGTAGAGCTGGACTAGGTTATGGTGAAGCTAGTAGTTCAGATGAGACCTCACCTAGTGATAAGGAAGAAACTCCACCTAGTGCTAAGGAAGAGATTCCACCTAGTGATGATGACCTTACAAGCTCAGAAGAAAACACATCTAGGAATGAGGAACCAATTAGTAAATCACCTCCTGAGTTTAAGAAAGATAAGGAGTATCACTCAGTTCCTCCACCTACTGGTCAGTTTCAACCTGCTAGGACAGATGTTTCTCGTTATGGTGTAGACAACCTAGAGTTTAGGAAGAAGCTTAATGGTAGAATTAGTTCTGAGAAACCTAAGAATGATTTTCAAAGGGGTAATGATCAAAAGTTTCCTACAGCCTTTCAAAAACAAGCAGTACCTCCAAAAACTTTTCAAAGTACTGCTGGACATTCAGCAGTACCTCCAAGAGAAACTTTTCAAAATACTGCTTACTACAGGAAACCTTTTAATCATAGAAGAGGATTTGGGAATATGGAGAGAAAGTTATGTTATGTCTGTTATAGTCCTGATCACTTGATTAAGCACTGTGACTTTCATTCAGAATACTTAAGTCAGTTTCCAAAGAATAGACCTCCCACCCATAAGCCAAGAGAGACTAGACCAGTTTGGAATCAATCAAATAGGGTAAACCATAGTAACTTCTCAAAAGACTATAGGTACCCTCACCAGAAAAGAATGTTTTCCAAATCACCAGTACCTTCACACTCTGATAAGTCTCAAGAAGTACCTTCTCAAAGGACTGATAAGTTTTCACCCACTCATGGTACTGCTAGCAATTTTTCACATAGAAGACCTAAGAGATTCAATTCACATAAAAGGTCTTATACCTCAAGCAAAGTACCTAGCTCAGAGAAACCTAAGGTCAAACGAAATTGGGTTAAGAAAGAAAGTACTGATGGGGAACAAGAAGTACTTTCATCAGATAAGGGTTAAAACAGGGAGTGTTGTTGATATTGCAACACAGGACATGGGACCAACTCAAATAATCATTGACCATGCCTTTAAAACCAGTGGAGATTACATACTGAAGGAATTCAAGTATGTCACTCCACAAGGGGAACACAAGTCAGTAATGGCTTGGGTTCCAAAAAGAAACTAACCCTTTTCTTTAATGTGCAGGGCAACCCAGAGGAGGAGCTTAAAGATCATATTATTGTGGATAGTGGTTGCTCTGGCAGCATGACAGGGGACAAGGAGATCCTGTCAGATTTTAAGGCATATTATGGAGGAAGAGTTGCATTTGGTAATGATCCTGATGGAGGAAGAATCACTGGCAAAGGAACAATCAAGGCTGGATGTATTGATTTTGAGAATGTTAGATATGTAAAGGAGCTCAAGTTCAACTTATTGTCAGTATCTCAAATTTGTGACAAGAAGTATCCAATTCTGTTTACTGATACAGAATGTCTCATTCTCTCCCCTGAGTTCAAATTTGTTGATGATCACTTGGTGACATTGAGAGTACCAAGAACCAATGATGTATACAGTTTAGACTTAAAGAGTCTCAATTCTGCTGGAAGAGCAACATGTTTAATAGCAAAGGCATCATTGGAAGAAGCACATCTGTGGCACAGAAGACTAGGTCATGTTAATTTTAAGAACATCAACAAGTTGGTCAAAGGAAATTTAGTTAAAGGTTTACCTTCCAAAACATTCAAGGCTGATCATTCATGTTTGGCTTGCAAGAAGGGTAAACAACATAAAGCTTCATGTAAGAAGCTTGAGGAAAGAGATATTAGAGAACCTTTGGAGTTGCTACACATGGATCTGTTTGGACCAGTTTCAGTAGAAAGTTTAAACAAGAAGAAGTACTGCTTGGTTGTGACAGATGATTGTAGCAGATTTAGTTGGGTCTTTTTCTTGGGATTCAAAGATGAAACCTTTGATGCTATCCATGACCTGATAGTAGCCCTTGAAAATCAATTAAGACTCAAAGTAAGAGGTATTAGATGTGACAATGGAACAGAATTCAAGAACAAGCATATGGATGAATTTTGTGCCAAGAAAGGGATCAAGAGAGAGTTTAGCATTGCTAGAACACCACAGCAGAATGGTGTTGCAGAAAGAAAGAACAGGACTTTGATAGAAGCAGCTAGAACAATGCTTGCAGATTCCAAATTACCTATTCTCTTTTGGGCTGAAGCTATAAGTACTGCTTGCTATGTGTTGAATAGAGTTTCAGTAACTAAACCTCAGATGAAGACACCTTATGAGTTACTCATGGGAAAGAAACCAAATATTCGTTTTCTAAAACCTTTTGGCTGCTCTCTGACTATTCTAAATACCATTGACTCTCTGGGAAAATTTGATGGTAAGTCAGATGAAGGATATTTATTGGGTTATTGTACAAATAGCAAAGGATTTGGAGTTTATAACAGGAATACCAGAAAGGTACAAGATTGTCTTCATGTTGAATTTTTGGAAGATAAGGAAACTCAGAAAGGTAAAGGTCCTGATTGGATGTTTGATCTTGATCTCAAGCTCACACCATCTATGAATTATGTTCCTGTTAGAGAAGAGAATCAGGCTAATTACAAAGAAGATGATTCACAGTACATTGTTCATGGAGTCAATGTCTCATCAGAAGAAGTTCCTGCCAAAGACCCTGAAGTTGCTGTTGAGGAACAAAGTACTGCTCAGCCTTCTCATACAGTATCTGATGAAGATCAAGCCATACAAGAAGAGCTTAATAGGATGCTGTTTCAAGAAACTATAGCACAATCCTATGAAGATGAACAAAGGAAAGCTTATGAGGCTGCAAAGCAAAAGGGTAAATTTCAAGATACTGCCCACAGTACTTTAGATCAAAGTACTGATGATCCTTTTGACAGTACTTCTGATGTATTAGAGCTATCAAATTGGAACAATGCTGATGATTCCAATATTGATGATGATGATTTAGTTGATGCTAACATTCCTTGATTAGAAGTAATTGATGATGAGCTTAATCCAGAAGGTATTTTCTCTAATGAAGGCATAGATATTACTAACTTGGAGTCTGATCTTCCAGTACCACCAACTCCTACATTGAGAATTCATAAAGCTCATCCTCAAAGTAATATTATTGGATCACCCTCTTCAGGAGTGGTTACAAGGAACAAAGTTAAACGACTTTCTAAGCAACATACTGCTTTACTTAGCTTTGTTTACAAACAAAACAGGATGAATCACAAGGATCAACAAACATGCCTGTTTGCTTGCTTTCTATCTCAAGAAGAACCCAAAAAGGTAGCTCAAGCTTTAGCAGATGAAAGTTGGGTTGAAGCCATGCAAGAGGAGCTTCTACAATTCAAGCTTCAAGAAGTCTGGGTATTATGTGATTTACCAGATGGCAAAAGAGTCATTGGTACAAGATGGGTTTTCAGAATCAAAAGAGATGAAAGAGGGAATGTTATCAAAAATAAAGCAAGATTGGTTGCACAAGGATATCGCCAAGAAGAAGGAGTGGATTATGATGAAGTGTTTGCTCCTGTTGCAAGGATAGAGGCAATAAGGTTATTTCTTGCCTTTGCATCATACATGGGATTTCCTGTCTACCAAATGGATGTGAAAAGTGCTTTCCTTTATGGCACAATTTCTGAGGAAGTTTATGTTAAACAACCTCCTGGTTTTGAAGATCCTGCACATCCAAACAAAGTCTACAAAGTGATCAAGGCACTATATGGCCTTCATCAAGCTCCCAGAGCTTGGTATGAGAGACTCTCAAATTTTCTATTACAACATGGTTATAGGAGAGGAGCAATTGATAAGACTTTGTTCATCAAGAGGGATAAGAAAGACATTATGTTAGTCCAGGTATATGTGGATGACATTATATTTGGAGCTACAAAGAAGTCTATGGTGAAAGAATTTGAAGATCTTATGCAGAAGGAGTTTCAAATGAGTTCTATGGGAGAATTAACCTTCTTTTTGGGTCTTCAAGTTAGACAGACAAGAGATGGAATCTTCATTAACCAAGAAAAGTATGTTGCAGACATACTTAAAAGATTTGATCTTCCAAATCTTAGGCCTGCCACCACACCCATTGATAAAAATAAACCCTTAGGCAAGGATGAAGATGGACAAGCTGTGGATGTCAAGCTTTACAGATCTATGATTGGTTGTCTTATGTACTTAACTGCATCAAGACCTGACATCATGTTTGCTGTTTGCTTATGTGCAAGATTTCAGGTTACACCCAAGGTTTCTCATATGTATGCAGTCAAGAGGATTTTTCGATATCTCAAGCATCAACCAAAGTTAGGATTATGGTATCCTAAGGAGTCACCTTTTCACTTAGAAGCCTTTTCAGATAGTGACTATGCAGGGGATAACTATGATAGAAGATCAACCTCAGGAGGATGTCAATATCTTGGAAGAAGATTAGTCTCCTGGCAATGTAAGAAGCAAACCATTGCTGCAACCTCCTCTACTGAAGCAGAATATGTTGCTGCTGCAAGCTGTTGTGGACAAGTTTTGTGGATGCAAAATCAACTCTTGGATTATGGATTCAATTTCAAGAATACTCCTATTAACATTGATAATGAGAGTACCATTTGCATTGTGAAGAATCCTGTTTATCACTCCAAGACCAAGCACATTCAGATTAGGCATCACTTTATCCGGGATTGTTATGAGCACAGGCTTATAAATGTGGTTAAGGTTCACACAGATGATAATGTAGCTGATCTACTCACTAAGGGATTTGATGTTTCAAGATTCAACCACTTAGTTGTGAGCATTGGGATGATTAACTACTAGGCTACATTTGAGGGGAGGCTTTAGTATTAGTTAGAATACTTTCTATTCTGTCTTAATGAAAGTATTGGTTTTTAGTGATTTAGTTTAGCCTATATGTTGTATTTGAGGGGAGGCAACATTAGCTATTAGTTAGAACTTAAGCATGAACCTTTTACAAGTTCTTGGTTTTAGTTGGAATATTGATTGTGGATAACAAGATGGAACGTACTGCTTTGTTGCTCAAAGTACTGCTTCAGCAACGTACTGCTTCAACGTACTGCTTACGTGGACGTACTGTTCCAACGGTCAAAAATTGTGGGGCTCTGGTTAATTAATTCCTTACGGCGGAGATAATAAGTTAATCCAAACGGTAACTTTATTATTAAGAGTTTGATTTATTTTCATCCTATTTAAAGAAACTCACTCCTATTTCCCCGCCTTTTACCGTATTTGAGATCCCTCATTCGCTTTTACACCACAATCTTTATATCAAAACACACATTCAAAGCGAATTCTTCTCTACCAACTCATCATGGCTAATCGCCTTACTGTTAGCAAACATAATATGATCGCTAATTTGGACAAGACAAGGGATAATCTTGATTTTCATGCGATCATTGATTTCTTAACTGGGTCTTCCATCAACTACTCTATTTTAGTTGACCCTGATGTTATTGGTCCCTGGATGCAAGAATTTTGGGCTACTGCAACGAAAGAAGGTGATTCGTTGATTAGGGCTACGGTTGCTGGGCGAGCAATTAAGATTACTGAGGCCACGATTAGGGATGTGTTAATGTTTGATGATGAAGGAGGGGCTGTTCGTTTTGAAAAACAAGTGCTTTGGGACACTTTAAGTGATTTAGGTTATGAAGGCGATCTGACGAAGCTTACTTTTCAAAAGCCTTTGTTTTGTTCTCATTGGAAGTACCTAATTCACGTTCTTCTTCATTGTTTGAGTCCCAAGAGTACTTCTTTTGATCAATTTGGTCAAAATATTGCATCTGCATTAGTGGGTTTAGCTACCGATCGAAGATTCAATTTTTCAAGACTCATTCTGGATGGTATGCTTACACATATTGGTAATGGTTCACCATTTTTGATGTATCCAAGGTTTGTTCAGTTATTCTTGAACAATCAACTTGAGGATGTCCCTAAACCTCAAAGTTTTTTACCCACTGTCAAACTTCCATCAAAGGTGTTTACTTTTCTATCTAAACAAAGTGCAAAGTTTTCTGGAACCAACACACCTTTGACTGCTCATATATTGGGAGTTGCACAAGTTGTAAGAGATGCAGAGCAAGAGCAAGAGCAAGAAGCAAATTCTGAATCAGCAAGCCAAGAGTCTCCTAGAGAAGTTAGTATTCCTCAACCTACTGCTTCTCAACATTCTGCTACTAGGGAAGGTACTGCTCCTATGGACATTCCTACTCATGAGGAGTCAGACCAAGGTATGAATAATCCACCATCTCCTATTGATGATTCTTCCACAAATGTGTCTAAGCAATTTGAAGAAGAAGAGGTAGAATTGGACAATTATGCTTTAACAAGGGAGTTAAAGAGGTTGAAGAAGGAGAGTGAGGCTCAAGCTGCTAAGATAGACAAATTAAAGACTAAGTTTCAGAAATTGAAGAGGTATGTTTGGCCACTGGTTCAACACCATAGATTATGGGTGAAGTCTCAGAAGAAGACTGGTAGGATACCTACAAAGATTTCTAAGAAGAAAAAGTCTAAGAAGCAATCTTCATTCCAATTGGGGAGGAATTTAGAGAATTTGAATGAAGATGATGTTGAACAAGATTTGAATGAAGATGATGCTGGATTTATGGATGATACTCAGAGGACACCACCTGAACATATTCCTCAAGATACTGTTGAGAGGAAGAGTGATGAAACAGAGCAAATAAATTTGGAAGAAGCTACTGTTGAAGTGAGAAGTGGTGATACTGAGGAGATAAACTTAGAAGGAGCTGAAGTTGAAAGTACTGCTCATGAAAGTACTGCTCAACAAGGTACTGAGAGACAATTCATTGTTACACCTAGAACCTTAGATTTTGAAGAGGATATTGGTCCTTCAAATCAAGTTCAAGAGGAAGTAGGTCCTTCTAAACCAGCTCAGGAAGAAGATGATATAGCTCAGACTAACAGTGATGATGAAACAATTGCTGATATCATGCTTAATATGTCAAGTCAAAGAGGTATTAGTATTCATGAGATTGAACAACATCATACTTCTTCTCAACCTGCACAAGAGATAGATCCAAAAGATAAAGGCAAAGGGATCTTGATAGAAAAGAAGAAGAAGAAGATGACATTGGCACAGTTAAGACAGATTCAGGTTGCCAAAAATGAGGAAGCAGCAAGAATATTACAAGCAGAGATAGATGCTGAAGAATCAAGGAAGAGTGTTCAATCAATAAGGCCAATTAGTAAAGCTAGAGAAAGGAATGATATGATGGCTTATCTGAAAGGTCAAGGATACACAGGTTTAGTTAGATTGACATATACAGAGATGAAGGATCTGTATGATGCTGTTAGAGAAGCTATTCAAAGAGATCTTGCAGGCATTATATCTTTTGAAGATGACAAGCTTGAAGATAAAAGAAAGGAAAGAGCTGTTACAAGAAGCTCAAAGAGGAAAAGAGTCACTGATGAACAGCCATCAAAGAAGTTCAAGGAAGCTGTTGAATTGAGAACAGACACAGTTGATGAGCTCAGAAATTATCTTAGAGTTGTTGATTTTGAGAATCCAAAATTGAAAGAAGATTCTGATAAGAAGTCCAAGATATCTACTTTTTCAGTTGTAGAATCTAAAGAAGGAGATTATCTAATCTTTCATAGACAAGATGGAAGTTTTAGAGTGTTTAATTCATTATGGGATATTCTACATCTGATTGATAGAGATGATATGCTTCAATTATATCTCCAAGTGCAAACTTATTTTGAGCATATTCCACCACAAGGAGTAGGTTTGATATTGTTAGGAGATCTCACAACAATCTGGGAGACAGAAGAGTCTAAGGACAGTGCTTTGTGGGAAAATCAAGACAACTGGGAGATTAACAGATGGAGATTCTTTGGATCAGTTGGGATTCATGTTTTAGAGTTAGAAGATGGCACAATGATTCATATGCTAGCAGAACAAAGATATCCACTCTCAAGAGATCTGATGATCAGGATGCTAGAGCATGGAATGGAAGTGGAACAAGAGGATGAAGTAGCATTGATGGTCATAAAGTTATTCATCAAGTGGACTACTGAATTTGAAGATTAGTGCATAAATACTGGTATGGTTTCATTATTATATAAATCTTTTGAAAAATAAAGTACTTTCTTCAAAGTACTGCTGGTCAGACAGTACTTTCTCAAAGTACTGCTTGCAGCATAAAACCAGTAAAGCTTTTTGATAAAATTAGTAATTTTTGATAAGTGCAAAAACATTTTGAAGCACAAAGATTAAACAGCAACAAATGGTTTTGAAAGCAACAGCATGGTGTTAGTACTTGTACTACACAACAAATGGTAATCAACTCACCATGTTTTATAAACAAGAAAGAGTTTGACTCATCATGAGGGTACGGCTCTGATGTGATTATCAAATCCGTTTTTAGTTGGCAATTTACTAAAAATTGTATGGTTTTCAACTCACCATATCTATATTAGTGAAGAGTTGGCTAGCCCACAAGATAATGGCTTTGTGGTAAAGGCTGTGGAAAACCATTATATGGTAATTAGTTCACCATGGTAGTGATTGTACTAAAAGAACTAGCTAGTCCAAAAGCAAACGGCTATTTGGTAAAGACTACTCAAATCCGTTGATAGCTGATGATTTGCTAAAAATCATATGGTTATCAATGTACCATGGTTTTTCTTAAATCTAAACATTGGCTACTCCAGAGTTAAATGGCTTTGGTAAAGAGACATCAAAATCCATTAAGTTTTCAATGATTCACCTCTCACAGGAGTTAACACACCTGGAAGTGATGAGAATAGTATGAAACTTTTAAGATATGATGTACATATTGCCAATATGATGCTGAGTTGCTGAAAAGATCTGATGCTGAAAAGAATTGTTGCTGATGAAGATTGAAGATACTGTTTGCATTGATGATGACAAATTAATAACGAGTCAGGTTTGAAGAAACAACCTTTCCTTGAAAGATAAAGTATTGAAGTTAAAGACATACAAAGAAACTTGAAATCAAGCAAGTAGAATTCAAGTTAGGGGAGGATTGTTGGGCTATAAAAGTCAAAGTACTGCTACTCAAGTCAAAGTACTGCTGTTTGATTAAAGTACTGCTGCTCGTTAAAGGACTGCCATGCAAATAGTTTAAGGACTAATGTGTAATTCTAGAATATTCGTATTAGATTAGAGTTATATTTAGAATTTACTTGTCGTTCAAGTATTGTAAACCGACTAGGGTTTTCCTTGTGCCTATAAAAGGATCCCTAGATTGGTATTAGAGATATATGTGTTTTAGAGAGACAAGATATAGTCGATTAGTGATATACGATTATTAGAGTTTAGAGTTTGTTAGTGAATCTGTGTAAGAAAGCAGGTTCAAGGTTTTAATAATATTCAAAGTCGTTTATTAAATTCTTCTTAGCTTTGTTGAAGTAGATTCCGCATACTTAGCAAAGTATATCAGTGTTTCACTATTAATAGGTTTGAATTCATTCAAAACTGTTAAACCGTAGACAAGCTACAAGTTAGTTTGGTCAGAGTATAATCGATCCAACAGAAACCCTAATACAGCCCATTACTAAGAAGATATGCCATATCACTTCCTAATATAACTCATGCATATCCTCTCCATCTAATAATACGGAAACAAAATAAACACTACAAGACTTAACTTTTACACTACAAGACTTAACTATTACACTACAAGACCTAATAATAACTACCAGACCTAACTTTTACATTACAAGACCTAACTCAGACCAGACTTAATATCAACACTACAAGACCTAAGTCTGACTTCACTTGTACCATATGATAATTCCCAACAATCCTCCCCTAACTTGATCTTCATGCTTCATGAAGTTCAAGTTCTTCTGTGTAAGCTTTCTGAGGATTGAATTTTGAACACTAGGAATTATCTCGATCTTCAAATCTGCAACCATGACATTTTGTACATCAATTCATATTAAGTTTCATATCTATTCTCATCACTTCCAGGTGTGTTAACTCCTGTGAGAGGTGAATCATTGAAATTTAATGGATTTGATGTCTCTTTACCAATAGCCATCACTACTGGAGTAGCCAAATGTTTTGGTGTGTAAGACCATGGTACATTGATAACCATATGATTTTAAGTAAATCATCAACTATAAACGGATTTGAGTTGTCTTTACCTGTAGCCGTTTGCTCAGGACTAGCCAATTCTTAGGTTAAAGATAACCTTTGGTGAATTGAATACCAAATATGGTTTTCCACTGCCTTTACCACAAGCCATATACAAGTGGGCTAGCCAATTCTTTGGAAACCCCAAAAGGAGTAAAATCCATGGTGAATTGAAAACCATTTCAACTCTTAGTAATGAAACATCGGTGAGTTGAATACCCTATAGTTTTGAGCAAACTATTACAGCTTCCAACGGATTTGAGAAACACACCAGAGCCGTACCCTCATGGTGAGTCAACTCTTTCTTGTCTATGAAACATGGTGAGTTGATTACCATTTATTGTGTAGGTGTAAACACCAACACTGTACCTGCAAGGTTGAAACTCAAAACAAACTAGTTAGCACAAAATTATTATTATTATTATTATTATTATTATTATTATTATTATTTATTATTATTATTATTATTTTTTTTTAATCAAAAGAAAATAAAAGAAACAGAAAAGAAAATAAAGAAAGAAAATGAAAAAGATAAAAATGAATAACTAGTTTTGACATTAACTAAGGCAGCCCCACTTTATGAATCAATTAACCATAATACCAAATCACATGAGCAGACTTAATCGAGATATCAACCAGACCAGACTTAACCACCAAAGCTACCAGAATTAATTCTATACCAACCAGAATTAATAGCTCGTGTACCAATAAGCAACAGATCCAAATACTTGTATTGTCCCATCATACCGAGCAATAAATCCTTGAATATTCAACACAATATTCGACCAATATACCACTCGATTGACCAATCACAAGCCATAGACCCATTAAATAATCAGCATCAGCAGCATCAGTCCCATTGTGATCATCACTCCATGTGAAACCACGTCTGATCATTTTATTCTTAATAATAATTCACTCACTCTCCACTTGCGAATTACACATCGGTCCCACAACTGATCTTCCACTGATCAAAATAATATTCAACCCATGCCTCCATTTGACCAATCAATTCATAACAGTAGGCAACAAGCGAATTCCAAAATGTTAATTATCACCGACCCATTTAATGCAGTTCACAACAACCAATCAGTCTGCTATACATCGGTCAGTCAAAATCAGAAAGAGAATTTATTTCCATGCATGTTTGACCAAATTCATGCCTCAAGTGACCCCACACAATAAGCTTTTGACCGAATGAATGTTCATCAAATCAATTAATTAAAGGAAGCCACAAACTCAACAGCTGCATTATTTTAGTTATTGAACACAGAACAGACCAAACAAAATAATGTTAGTTTGCACAAAATATACAACAATAAGCCTCCCCTTAAGTTTATACCTCCCCTCAAACACAGCAATGATGACATCCATCATTTTTCTTGGATCCCTTTCTCAAATAATGACCATTGTGTCGCCAAGACCAACCTCCTGTGTACTGAACATCATGATCCCATCTTTGCCCCACCACATACATTGGGTCATAATAACCAGGCCAAAAGCCATTCTGAAAGTAAGTGCTAGTAGGTATGTAGAATGGTCTAGCAACATGTCTTTTCCAATTAGGTCTGCTGGTTTTATGTGTTGCTTGTGGAACATATGGGGGAATATCATTAACATTGGTCCACATTGGTCTAGATCTCTTTTGGTAAGCACACACACCCATTCTCTTCTCATGAAAATCACAATCCTTAATGAGATGAGACTTACTACCACACACAAAACAAGTTTTCTTCTTAACATTACCAGCCTTTTTATTAAAACAACCATTCTTATTACAAGAAGTCCTAGAATTGTATGTATTCTTATCAGATTTATTACAAGTGAAACTAGGTAAATCTTGAACAACAATGGGTTCTTGTTTGGGTGCCCTAACTTTGGATTCAATCTCATCTTTACTCATGGATGTAGAAACACTAGAAATAGAAGTAAAGGAGGTAGACTCAGTTGAGATGGACTCTGAGCTTTTAACATTAAAAACACTGGGGGCAGAGACATTGACCTTGGAAGACTTGTCACTTGAATCACATGAAACAAAGTCTTTAGACTCTGGTTCTGAGGACTTGACACTTGTGGAACAAGAGACAAAGTCATCAAGTTCAGGCAAGTCATTTGACTTTTTGCCATAAGTCATGCGTGATTCATCCAAGTCTAATTCAAGGGCTGTGTGCATAGGAACAGGCTTAAACACTCCTCTTATAGGAGGAGGAATAGCATTCATCCCTCCTTCTTTGACAAACTTAACAGGAATTTGATAGTCTACAGGTTCAGGGTCAAAAACACTATACTCATTAGGGTCATAAACTTGATCTGGCCCTATATAATCTCCAAACCCTAAACCAATTTTAGTTTTTATTGACATAGAACTATCAATTAACTTGTTTAGGTTTTTAATTTAGATGTTTCTTTCCATTTATCAAACCTAGCCAAGGAATTGTCAAGCTTAGTCTGTAAGTCCTGTTTTTCTAAAACCATCTTAGCATTTTTAGACTCAGAATATTTAAGCTCATCGGTAGAGATTTGTAAATCTCTTTCCAACACCCTAATTTTCTCTTCATATGCTAACTGATTTGCTTCGTGCCAGGCTTTTTGTTTTTCCAAAGTTTTAAGAGCATTTTTATAAGCTTTAACTTCAACAAACAGTTTATTATACTCAGGCTCTATTTCATCATATTCTTTCTTAAGTAGAGCATATAAATCATGACAACCAAAAAGACAATTTTGTACCTGAGATGGGAAACCCATCAAGCCAGATTCCTCAGTCGCAGTGATCTTGACCTCCTGGAACTCCTGCTTGAGCATAGGCTTTATCATCTTCTTGGACTTATCATTCCCTCTAAACTTAGCTTTTACAGCAAGCCAGATTTCTCTAGCATCATGCAGTTGATGAAAGTCACCCATGTGATCTTCTCCGAGAGCCCGAAGCAAAAGAGCTCTTGCCTTCTTCTCCCTTTGAACAACAACATGCTCCTCAGCTGACTCAGGTGGAAGAATGATGATGTTCCCCTTTTGATCTTTACCAATCCTCTTCTTGCTATTCCCATTAAGGATAACATCCCACAGGTTATGATCCCTGTTGGAGATCCATTGTTCCACCTTCATAGCCCATTTCTCATATTCATTTGTTCTGGATGTGGTCATTGTATGAGAGTTTAAGAGATTAACTGATTCCACCAATCACACCAAACTACTACACACTGACCAATTTAATTCAACTGATTAATGAATAACAGCACCAAGTGACAACAACCCACTTGACCAATAATCTTCGAACAGTACCCCAAAATTAAATCAATAGCAGCAGTATCCAAAATTAATTGACCCACTGATATAGCAATATTAATTATTGCATACCTTCTCACGTGACGGATCAATTAAATCAATTCAATAGCCACAAGCGATAGTCAAACCAAATAATTAACACAGTACGAGGTTAATTTTTTAACAGCCAATTAATTATCTCACTATGGTTTGATCGACCAATCAATTCACACGCACAAATAGTACGAGAATATGCAGATACCTCACACAGCCACTGACCCACGTGCACCTTAAACTTATAATTGTCTGATTCACAATTAATTCGTACGAGGATATGCAACACAGCGACAAACCGAATTAAAATAATACCTCCGATCAATAATTAATACGAATACCTCCGATCAATAATTACCAGATCTGCTACTATACGAATTTCTTCAAAACCGTTCTTCTTCGATAATTCTTGCACCAAAATTGCTCTTCTTTCACAGAGTCTCTAACCCGCTCTGATACCACTTGTTGGATCGTATACACCTTGATAGATCTTATGAGCCGGTTAAGATCAATAGAATGTTTATGTAAACACAAACAAACTAATAGAAACTCTGACAATAAGATTAATGTTTACGCGGAATATAAACACTAAAATTGAAAGAAGAATTACTAAAAACTCTTGATCCTCTATGGATCTTTGATTAAGTAAAGAAGATGTTTTTCGAATAAGTTGTTACAATACACACAGCCGTATGTTTCTTATATACTATAAGAAACCCTAATACAGCCCATTACTAAGAAGATATGCCATATCACTTCCTAATATGACTCATGCATATCCTCTCCATCTAATAATACGGAAACAAAATAAACACTACAAGACTTAACGATTACACTACAAGACCTAACGATTACACTACAAGACCTAATAATAACTACCAGACCTAACTTTTACATTACAAGACCTAACTCGGACCAGACTTAAAATCAACACTACAAGACCTAAGTCTGTCTTCACTTGTACCATGTGATAATTCCCAACAGTTTATTTTCCTTTGTTGTTGTAATCGCACATTATGTGTGATCATTATCTTTTATGAATGAATAGGCTAGTTTCTTTATGTTTTGGTTGGATTATTTTCTTTGTTACTTAGTGTATTTTTCTATGGTTGGATATTTGTCTTGGTTGCTACATGTTAGAAGTTGTATATGTGCTATCTAACTTTGTTTTGTAGCAACAACCATTGCTCAATTCCTTGGTGTCCTCCAAACGAGGGGGAGCCTTAGTATAACACCCCCATTTTTGGAACGCAGTGGAATACAACATGGGGTGCTATTTATTAGTCACATTATACAAGTCATTGTAAACGAACTCAAAATAGAGACATTTATAATAAGTTTTCACATTCGATAATATCATAGTCTAGCAAAAGAAGGTCCCAAAGTTTTTCAAGACACAAGTGTCCAAAAACAACCTATGTTTAGACATAACATAAGTTTAAAAGTTTAGGTTTTCATCGAATGTGAGTTTAAAACATGGGCCATTCTTGTCGATATCCATATCCTTGCGCCGCCCATCCAAGCATTAAATACTTACGGACCTGAGATAAGACATGCTAAAAGTCAACAATAAAGTTGAGTGAATTCATAGAGTTTAATAAGTAATAAGTTGAATACAAGTATTATTCATCGATCGACATGTACTGTAGATATATATCGGGAAATCAGATTATAGCATCGAGCTCATGACACCGAACCTTGACTTAGATTTAATAATGCCCTCTAAAGGTAAGATTTGCCATTTACCTCGATTTCTCAATATTATGTACCCGTTGAAAATGAGCGCTACTCACCCGGTCAGGCTTGTCAAGCCAAATATGCATATTCATAATAATAGCGTTTACCACGTAATTAACGGTTCATGAAATTAGGGACTTGAATGGTAAAAGATACTCAATATCTATAATCATGTAATCGGATCAAGCATACCAAAAACTACTTGTATTCAGTTTATAAAAGTAGCATGTATCCCCCTCGCGAGGTTTATAATACGTTTAAGTAAGTAAAGGCGAGGCTATGAACTCACCGTAAGCAAAGTGAACGATCAAAGTAAAGTAGTGAAGAATAAACCGCAAGTATCCTACGAGCAACCTAGATATATATACGCGTGTCTTAGTTTCTAAAAATAATGATGCAGTTATGTCTATACGCTATATAGGTTATAATCTCAATTATTCTTGGTACATAATATCTAAATAATTGTCAAGATTTAATTTGGCATTTTAAAATGACTACAAGTGTGAAATATATATTTTCTTACAAAATTTCAAGTTTTAAGTCTATTTTTGTCCCTAAGTCCAAAATAAGTCATAAAGGTTCAATTTAAGTCTAAGGGTTCAATTTTAGTCAAAGGGTTCAATTTTAGTCAAAAAGTTCAGATTAAGTCTAAAGGTTCAAAATATATTAGGTGGTTCAAAATAAAACTTAAGGGTCCAATTATATAAGTTGTTAACCTTTTTATATTTTTTAATGATAAAGCTGATGTTATTTTTATAAACTTGTTCACTTTCAAAAATTCATTACTCGCAAACCGTAAGTCCAAAAATTATGTTCTTTATATTCCCGGAAAGGTATTCGACCATACTAACAATATTTGTGGGTCCCACTAATTTAGAAATTTCGTAACAATAGTGAAATTACTATTTTACACTTAATTATCAGTTCTGAAATTAATAACATCACAACAGTCCCGCGAAAAATGCGATATCTAGAGTTCTACAAGCCCGATTAACCCCATTCTTGCGGCCACGTTTAAGTTAAGATGTTATCTACAACTTTTATATTTTGAGAAACAGTGGGTTATATTAAAAAAAAATGACTTTTATAGGTTGCAAATCTGTTACTTAGAATATGACATGTTTCACGAAAACATTTTTAGTTTAGTCATTGGGTGTCGTCACGGGATGCGACACCCGGAGAAATGACCAAAAGACATAGATCTTTAAGCCAATATTTTTATTTTTGGTCTAAAGTCCACTGATTAGTGCAGTTAATTCCGTTTTTACCCCCGATCAGAAATCACTTTTGCATGTCTAGTCTTTATAGGGTTTTCTAGTGATCTAGCCTATGTACCAAGTATAACTAAGCATGATAACTTATATAACACACAAATACATCAAGAAACAATAAAGTTACAGAAGTAAAAATGAAATGTGAGTGATTGGTTTCCTTACAAGGGTTGAAGAACAAGAAAGATCAAGAACAAGGACACTAAACCTAGATTACCCCAACAACACTTGCACCTTTTCTTTTACCCAAATCAACCCAATCTTTGAACACCAAAATCCTTTGAAAAACCTTGAAAATCACATCCTCATGGACACCTTGGGAATCTTTTAAAAACAACTCTTGAAACAAAGTCTTTTGGAGAAGAAAAGGATCAACAATAAACTAGCACACTTGGACCTTCGATCCTTATACAAGAACAAGTGAATTTTTAAGATAAAATGGTGATTTTTATGTGTGTGATTCGTTCAATAGGGAGAGGGAGCAAATAAAATTAATCTAGGTGATACAAACAATGTGAAGTGAAGTTAACTAGTGGTATCATGCACTAGTTTTGATTAAATGGAATACATGTGTCTTAAATTATATAAGAGTTTGACACCACAACATGACTCACCACATGGATATGCATCCATGTGGCTTTTGGGTCGTTCATGGTGAGTGGGAAGGGATAGTGGGTTTGATTTTGTGTTAAATTTGGGTTACAAGGTGTAGTTTGATCCCGGTAATTGAAAACATGTAGTTTTAAGACGCGTAACGTAACACCGGGTTGTAATAAAATATAAAACTATTAAAAAATGTTAAAACTTGTTTTCATAATATATTTTACTAATTTAGATGTGTGGTGAAGTCATCGGAGGGTTTAAATGATGTTAAAACCTTAAAACGTAAATTTAAATCGCGTAAAACGTACAAGTTGCAAGGTTTACGTAGAAATGGAAAAAGTGAAAATTAACTTTTAAAATAGGATTGTAAGGAACCAAAAATGCATAAAAATTGTAGACTGGACATAGTCTAGTGTTGGTTTGAATTAATTGAAAACATGTAGTTTTAAGACGCGTAACGTAACACCGGGTAGTAATAGAATCTAAAACTTTTAAAAAATGTTAAAACTTGTTTTCGTAATATATTTTAGTAATTTAGATGTGTGGTGAATTCATCGGCGGGTTTAAACGATGTTAAAACCTTAAAACGTAAATTTAAATCGCGTAAAACGTAAAAGGTGCAAGGTTTACGTAGAAATGGAAAAAAGTGAAAATTGACTTTTAAAATAGGATTGTAAGGAACCAAAAATGCATAAAAATTGCATACTGGAAATAGTCTAGTGTTGGTTTGAATTAATTGTACGTTAAACGTGAGTTTTTAGCAAAATTTGACATAAACGTGAAACGAAACGAAAAAAAGTAAAATATAGGAATTTTTGAATACTAGAAGTATGTGAAGGAATATTAAACCAATTTATGACAAGAAAACGGATATAAATCCTAAACACGGCTCAATAATAGCTAGAAACGCGAAAATTGCTAAATCGGGTAGAAAGTAAAAATAAAATTTTTACTCAAGTGGAAATAGGAATAGAATATAAATTAGATATTGACCTTGAAATTACGAAAGGTCACACTTAGCGTCGTCTCGACATCTTTTTTGCTTCGACAAAAAGGGGGAGAAATGTGATATAAACTCATACTAAAAACTTGTTAAAATTAATTTTCACTTAACATGAGTTTATGTTTTGTCATCATCAAAAAGGGGGAGATTGTTGATGCAAATAATGTCCTAAAAATGTTATTTATATCTTACGATAACTCTATGTTTTGATGATAACAAAATGTGAAAACACCTTATGTTAAAATTAACGTAAACAAGTTTTTAGTCGAAATATCCCATTTTCACGTAAATCACTCTAGGTAAGAACAAACAAATTTACAACTTGACTAATGATCAAAGAAGTGAATTTGTGATTCAAACTTCACATTTTCTATGTGACAAAACATTTTTTTCAAAAATACACTTTACAAATTATTTTTGAATTATAAAGAAATGTTTTAATTGGAAAAATAAGTTTAAAAATCATAACAGCTATCCCCCCCCCCCCAAATCAGCTCCAAACTTCCTCAAATAAACTCTCATCACTAATGAAAAAAGCTGGATCATTTTTGTCTGGCACGTGGTACCACTAAATTTAGTGGTACCGTGTGATTTTTAGTGGTACTGTGACCCCTGTAACGGCTAAATTTTCTTTGCCTATAAATACCAGCCCACTTCTCAGTTTTTGGGCATCCTTTTTCACACACAACTTTCTGAGATTACATCTCCTATCACATTCACTCTCCTTTGATCATCTAGTTAGTTTTATTTTGTTTAAAGAGTGATCCTTTCATCCAACCAAGTGATCATCTTCATTCCGCTTCTAGTCCAAGAGAAGAACACAAAGTATCAAGAAGATACAAAGTGTTAGAGTCATTGAGTAGTGCACTTGCATTACTTGTTGTAAGCTTGTTGTATCTTGATATACATCAAGTAGTCATTATCTTTTGTTTAGTCTTGTGAGTGTGGATCATTGTGATCTTGTTCAGATTTTGGAGATCTCTTGTAGCTAGTGAGCTTGTGCGTTGATCAAGTGGATCAAGGGTAGATCGGGTAGATCGTGTGCATTGTGTTGATTGTGTGACTTAGTAAGGATTGTGTGGATCATGGTAGATTGGTACTAGCTAAGATTAGTACTCGACATCTAGCTTATTGTCGGAAATTAGATAAGCGACGTTGTACGGTTTTCTCCACCTAAAGGGAGCTTGTTGATATAGTGCTTAGAACTCTCGAGTTGGGTACTCGGGGTGTGGAGTAGGTTGAAGAAGAGCTTCATAGCCGAACCACTATAAATCATTTTGTCTCGGTTTGATCTTTCCATCTCTTACTCTTCACTCTCATTGCTTTCATATTAGTAGATAGTGCTTAGTATAGGTATTATACCTTCATATTGTTATTGGCAATTTCACATACAATAGAATCAAAGTATCTTCAAACTAAATTTTAAAACAAGAGAATAATCGGTAAACTATTCAACCCCCTTCTAGTTTCCCACAATTGGTATCAGAAGCCACGTCAGTCAAGATTTTTAAAATAAACTGTATT
Source organism: Artemisia tridentata subsp. tridentata (assembly GCA_021014915.2). NCBI lineage: Eukaryota > Viridiplantae > Streptophyta > Magnoliopsida > Asterales > Asteraceae > Artemisia > Artemisia tridentata. The sequence goes on from CP139503.1 coordinate 96,380,211, forward strand.
TTAAAGCTTGAATCGATCAATGGATTTTGACAAATATCAAGAAGGGCAATCTATGCAAAGACCACCACTTTTTGAAACCGATTATTTTATTTATTGGAAAACAAGTTTCGAAACGTATGTGAAATCAAAAGATCTTGATCTTTGGCATGTTATTACCGTGGGTGAATTTTAAACCTGTTGAAAATAATCCAATAACCAAAAAGGATGAAGTTGTTCCTTATGATAAACAAAATGATAATCTTAAAAGAAAACTAGCCAGAAACAATGAGGCTAAAATGATGATTTACAATGCTTTGCCGAAAAAGGAGTTTGAAAGAATTTTTATGTGCAACACGGCAAAAGAAATATGGAAAACTTTGTTAGTCACTCACCAATGTAATAATCAAGTCAAAGAAAGCAAGATTGACTTATTAGTCCAACAATATGAACAATTTTCCATTCGGGAAGATGAATCTATAGATAACGCTTTTGCTAGATTTAATACTATTATTACGAGACTTAAAGCTCTTGATGAAGGTTATTCTAGCAAGAACTACGTTAGGAAATTTCTTAGGGCTCTACATCCCAAATGGAGAGCAAAGGTCACCGCCATTGAAGAGTCAAAGAACTTGGTGACATTATCACTTGATGAACGCATAGGAAACCTGAAGGTTCATGAAATGATAATCAAGAAAGACTCCGGACATAGTCAAAGGCAAAAGTGAGAAAGTAAGGTATTTAGCACTTAAAGCCAAGAAGGAGTCTAGTGATGAGGAAAGTTCGGATTCCGATAGTGAAGATGAAGAGTACGCCTTGGCGGTTAGAGATTTTAAGAAGTTCTTTAGGAGAAGAGGTAGATTTGTTAGACGACCTCGTGACGAAAAAAAGTCATTCCAAAAGAATTGGGATGACAAGAATGGAAAGAATGATAGGAAATGCTTTAGATGCGGAGATCCAAATCATCTCATCGGAGAATGTCCAAAGCCACCGAAAACCAACAATCAAAGAGCCTTTATAGGAGGTTCTTGGAGTGATAGCGGTGAAGAAGAAGAGGAGAAGCCCAACGACGAAACATGTCTTATGGCTCAAACTTCAAATGAGGTACATTCCGACTCTTCTTACTATAGTGATGATAATTCGTCAATGGATCATAATATGTTATATGAAGAATATAATAAATTATGTGAAGCAAGCTCTAAAATCATAACTAGAAATAAAACACTAAAAGCAACTTTACATAAACTCGAAATGGAAGTCTTAGAACTAAAACACCAAGTCAAAAGATTTGAGAAAGGGAAAGAATGTGATGTTGGATGCGAGTCATGTCATAATCTTAGATTAGAAAACGAAAAACTTAGGAAAAACACATTAAGAATAACTAAGTTCGAAAAAGGAACAAAGGCACTAGATGATATGCTAGATAACATTAGGAATAGTAAACATGCTGGAGCGGGATTAGGCTTTAATCCATATGAAGCTTTGACAAGTGGAACAAAACAAGTAAAATTTGTTAAATCCACAAGTACTGTCGAAACACCACACGGTACCGTTAAAGATACATACGGCACCACTAAAATTAGTGGTACCGTGTGTCGAAAAGGTGGAAACAACTTCAATTTTGAAAAATAGCCTATGTCCCAAACCAAATCATATAGAAGTTAATAATACTCAAATGTCAATAATTAGCGAAAAGGAAGTTAAAACTTTTTACAAACCATTGTCAACACCCGGACTTGGTTATGTAAAACCCGACACTAGATCAAAGACTCCACCACCTAGGAAAGTAAATGCTTTTAAACCTCGGTCTAGCACATCACAATTTAGAGGCAACATTAGAAGGCAAAGATATCCTAATAACTATCCCGGAACTTGGAATAACTTCCAACAACGTCATTATATGCCTTGGGACATTTGTCCACCCTTTCAACATCCTAACCAAATGTTTGGGATGTTTAACACTAACACTCTTGGACCCATGAGATATTGGGGACCAAATGTTTGAATTTGTTGTCTCATTCAATAGATAGTATTGTGAATCAATTTGAAGATCGAGGAATAGACCATAAACAGTTCATGAACAAGTTACATGACGAATAATCAGATCTCACTCTCATCATACTTAGCTCACATGAAAGCAACATCACATGTACTAGTTTAAGGTTAACATCATAGGCAAAGGTACGGTTTTTCAAAACTCCATTACTATTTGATATGTTGAGCATGTAGATGACTTAGGATCTAACCTATCTAACATTAATCTAACGGACGTGAAAAGTGTATTCTTAAATGGTTTAATCAACGAGGAGGTATATGTAGTACAACCTTCAAGATTCGTTGATTTCTAAAATTCTATTCATGCTCAAGAAAGTAATATTCGATCACAAACAAGCTCCCAAAGCTTGATGTGAATGATTAAATACTTTTTTGATTAAACATGAGTATACCACTAAATCGGTACACAATAAACTTTTAACTAAGAAACAAAATTCACATCTCATCATTGTTCAAATATATGTCAACGACACTATATCCGCCTCAACTTGTCCAGAACTATACGATGATTTTTCAAGATCATGTGCGACAAGCTTGAATTGAGCATGATGGGTGAATTAAATTTCGTCCTTAATATATATATATAAAACAAATGAAAGATATATTTCTTATCTATATATTAAATATATAAAAATATAGTATCTACTTAATAAGCCTATTATAAAACTAAATAAAAGACTTAGAATGAAAGACGTAGTCCGTGTAATACACTAAGAGTTTAGGGGGCATGATAACTGCAAGTAGGCCCGATATCATGTTTAGTGTCTGCCACTATGCTTGGTTCTAAGAGGATCCCAAAACCTCTCATCCTGAAGCGGTTAAGCGTATCTTTCGATACACTAAAGGCACTATACACTTGGGATTATTTTATCCCAAGGAGATCGACATTAAGAATTTTTTCTACGTCGACTCTGATCATTCGGGAGAGTAAGTGGATTGAAAAAGCACGAGTGACGTTTGTACCTTCATGGGTTGTTGTCCAACTTCTTGGTTCTCCAAGAAACAAACGGCTCTAGCTATCTCAACGACCGAAGCCAATCACATAAACGTCAGAAAGGCATGATAACACGCACTATAGATGAAATAAGCTCTAATCGACTTTGACATTCATCTCTACGACATCTCAAGTACGTGCGAAGACAAAGGTGCAATTGACTTGAACAAAAACCCCGTGTAACTCTCACGTGCTTGACACATCAAAATTCGTCATCACTTCCCTCATGATCAACTACGTCTCCAACACACTAACCATACACTTCCAACGAAAATCCTTCTACTTTCTAAGTCTTGGTCCAGGAATGATGGAACACATTACGTGAGTTCTGTAATTTACGTGTGTTCAAAGTATCTTCTGAATCTCGTCTTATGACTATTTAAAATATTTCGTCAGAAATACTAAGGTCATCCATTCTAGTTCAGTCTAATGACTATTTAAATATTTCACTGGAAATATTAAGGTCATATTTTATATCTCATTAAGTGACAACTTAAATATTTCATTGGAAATATTAAAGTCATCTCTCGCGTCTTGTCTCATGACTATATAAATATTTCACTGGAAATATTAAAGTCATCTCTTGTGTCTCGACTCATGACTATCTAAATATTTCACTAGAAATATTAAATTCATCTCTTCTGTCTCGTCTCACGACTATCTAAATATTTCGTTGGAAATATTACGTCATCTCAACTCGTCTAGTATCATTCGTCTAGTCCTAAGAGAACTTATTAGGTATAAGTTCTTTAATCTTGCTAAAAAGTCTCTCTAAAACAGCAAGACTCATTCATCAAAAATCAAAACAGGACAAAAATCTGTCTCAGCAAAATGCACGACACCACTAAATTTAGTGGTACCGTGGTTCCATGTATCAGACTATAGCCCGTTTTCTTCCTTATTTTCCCTCATTCTTCATTTTCAAATACACTAACCTCTCCCAAACGCAGCTAGAACCAAACCCCATAACCAAAACTTCAATTCCACGTCTTTTGATCAATTCGAGGCATATATTTTCAAGATTATAAACCACTAATCACTCCTAAACATCAATTGTAAGTCAATTTCTTTTAATTTTCTTCAATTTTGAGTCTAGGGCTTGTTCATAAACATCAAATTGAATTGGGACTTTTCAATTGTGATTGAATTTTTATGCAATTAAGACTAGGATTAGACAATGTATAACTAACATGATTCCCATAACATAGGATTTGCATGAACCTACTTATACTATTTTTCTTGGTCCGAATTTTGCTATTTAATCTCGAAAAAGATTAAATATTTTTAGTGGAATCATGTCTAGGATACTTGAAATTGAATTAGGAGTAATCAAAACTCAAGCTTTTCAACTTTGAAAATTTTGGCGCCTAAATAGTGCATTTGCCAAACTCCCCCAATTTGATTATTTTCGAAAAATTTCACTAAACTAGGATCATGAAATGTTTTTCATACATTGTTGATACAATCTAAAAACGTTTTCTCATGCATACATGATCTCACGAACATTGACCGAATTACATAGCTAATATGTATCTTTCGACATATTCGTTTGAGCAAAAGTGAAGTTAGGAGTGTTTGGGTAATCTCATAATTTTTATTTAGTGTCGAGAATACTGCACCTCCACATTGTTTGCATATAGGCATACACTAGGCATGTGTCCACGAGTAATGGAACACAAAAATTAGCCCATTTGCTTATATTTGTTATTTTATTTTCTTACAGGTAAAAATGCCTCGAAATGATTACCAAGACACCAAATCCTACTTTCCATTACTAATCGATGATCCAAACATTCCTCTTGACATCAAAGCTCACTTACAAAAGGTCCGACATCGATACATGTACGAAGGTTGTGTGGTCAATGAACTCTTTGTCCTTTGGATGGCATCAATGTATGCTTTCCAACAATCAAATTTGATTGTCTATACAAAATAGATGATCAAATTTGTCCTCGATTCGTTCTTGAGTTCTATAGTCATGTCCGTACTTTCAATGACCTTGAGGGTAATGTCTACTTTGATTTTTTGATCCAAAATGAAAATATCATTTTGTCCATTCCCGAGTTAGGTGATATTCTTGGCGTCCCTTCCGTAGGACAATGTGCCTACAAGGAAGATCATTCCTTAGAGTCCCTTTACTATCATCTCGAAAGTGAAGGTCCATATCTAACCGAAATTCCTGATCCTCAAACCATAAAGCACCATGTCCAAATCCCTCGAGTAGCCAACACGTACCAAAAACGTGATGGTTCAATAGTCCACCTCGACCCAAACCGCATCTACCTCAAGGAAATCCTTCCCGACATCAAAAATTGGGAACTCCTTGTTCGTGAAAATGTCTTATCACTTGCGGGAAACCGGGATCATGTTTCGGAAAGTCTAGCTCACATTCTCTATTGTCTTAGTAAGAGATTCCTTATAATCTCGCGTACTACATGGCCAAAAGAATGGCTAACATTCATGGTCGGTCCGATAAGCTCATGCCTTATGGTATGTTGCTTACTCGTCTTTTTCGTTGGGTCATGGCCAATCATCCACATCTTGAGAGTGTCAACTACTATCTTGTCAATCCCGTCATGAAACCTCTTGGTGGACCACAACGTCGCACAAAGCAACGTAAGGACAAGGGGTCCAAACGTGGTCGTAAATCCACTTTCGATGCTATTTTCTCTTCCTCCTCCTTCTGTCATGGATCATCATCTCAACCTATGGATGAGGATGATGTTGAAGTGAACGATGAAGGAACGTCTCGTGCTAGTACTCCCTCACCCGATACATACCTTTGCAATCTCAAAACATCCGACTTCACTCAAACAACCGACCTTCCCTTCAATAGCACCAACTTAAGCGCGGTCATGCGAAGGCAAACAACAATGATGAATCGACAAGTGTCAATGCACGAACAAACCATCGGGGGTTTCAAGTCAATTAGGAAGGCACTCAAGGGCATCGGCAACAAGATCAAGAAGTTAGGGAGGTCGAGGGATTGAATAATGTTTTAAATTACTACTTAATTAAGTATTATTAACTCAAGTATTATTAAACTAACATTCTTGGGTTTTGGCTAAGGCCGTATGACACTAACATTTTAGTTTCTCTATTTCTTACGATAACTAACTTGGGTTAGTTTACTTCGGGTGTGTTATCTCATTTTTACCACCCAAGGGTATTTTATTTTCCTACATGCATTTTTTTTGCATGATCTAGATGATCACATTACTTGCTTGTATGCTTAATAGTAGCCTAATTCTAGCTAATCACATGTTTTTGTTTTAGTACTAGATGTGGCTAAAGTTATTAAATTGATGAGATTATTCTTTAGTGAATTGAGACAATAGGACTTGCTGCAAATAGTTCCCCTAGAATTACCCATTTAGGCAGCCTAAATCCTGTAGAACTGGAAAAAAAAACATCTCCAGCAGGTCACATCACCACTAAATAGGACACGACACCACTAAATTTAGTGGTACCGAGTGTACTTTAGTGGTACTGTTTCCTAGGAATACGTTTTTGACTGTTTGCTTTCACTTTTTGACCTTTTTTCCCTTAGAATCTGCCAACCTTAATGATTCCAACACTCCCAATTCCCTAAACTCATAATACTAAAATCCATGCATGCTTTAGATTTGGCTGTTTAAGCACTTCTCATGCATTCATTCTCTTCACAATCACACTTCCATCACAAACCAAGAAACCAAGACTTAACATGTCTTCCACCATGGCAACCACTCGACACAAAGCCAAGAAACCAAGACTAAACATCAAACCACCACAAGAGATCATTCTCATTGATCTCACTCTTAATGAAGAAGAAGAACTCAATACACCACCTTCCAATAACTCAACCTCATCTATTTCTACACCATTTGCTCCTTCCAAAACCATGTCCACTAGGCCAACCTCATCCTCTTCATCCACTATTAGGACAACACCCTCACTTCGACTTAGTCCACCTCAACCTCTAGCATTGACATTCACTTTGTCACCAACAACTCCACTTGAGCTTGTGCACCACACATCCACATATTCCGCTTCTCCATCTCCATAACCAATCATGGGTCACCCTATCATCTACCCACTTGAACCACATAGCTTAACTTGCCCATGTTGTTTCCACAACCGAAACCTCATCTTCAACCTTAGGGATGAATTGAACTATATGTTCTCATAGCTTGAACACCTCTTGACACCACCTCAAGGGTCTATCACACCACCTCCTCCACCAACCAATAGCCCAAACAACTAAACATTTTCATGTTTAGTTTTTAAGAATAAACCACTAGGAACCTATTTTTATCAAAAAGCAAGTCTTAGCATCTCTTATGTCACTAAAGATTTCAATGTGCTTCTCTATGTAGGTTTATTTTCCTTTGTTGTTGTAATCGCACATTATGTGTGATCATTATCTTTTATGAATGAATAGGCTAGTTTCTTTATGTTTTGGTTGGATTATTTTCTTTGTTACTTAGTGTATTTTTCTATGGTTGGATATTTGTCTTGGTTGCTACATGTTAGAAGTTGTATATGTGCTATCTAACTTTTTTTTGTAGCAAAAACCATTGCTCAATTCCTTGGTGTCCTCCAAACGAGGGGGAGCCTTAGTATAACACCCCCATTTTTGGAACGCAGCGGAATACAACATTGGGTGCTATTTATTAGTCACATTATACAAATCATAGTAAACGAACTCAAAATAGAGACATTTATAATAAGTTTTCACATTCGATAATATCAAAGTCTAGCAAAAGAAGGTCCCAAAGTTTTTCATGACACAAGTGTCCAAAAGCAACATAAGGTTAGACATAACATAAGTTTAAAAGTTTAGGTTGTCATCGAATGTGAGTTTAAAACATGGGCCATTCTTGTCGATATCCATATCCTTGCGCCGCCCATCCAAGCATTAAATACTTACGGACCTGAGATAAGACATGCTAAAAGTCAACAATAAAGTTGAGTGAATTCATAGAGTTTAATAAGTAATAAGTTGAATACAAGCATTATTCATAGATCGACATGTACTGCAGATACATATCGGGAAATCAGATTATAGCATCGAGCTCATGACACCGAACCTTGACTTAGATTTAATAATGCCCCTCTAAAGGTAAGATTTGCCATTTACCTCGATTTCTCAATATTATGTACCCGTTGAAAATGAGCGCTACTCACCCGGTCAGGCTTGTCAAGCCAAATATGCATATTCATAATAATAGCGTTTACCACGTAATTAACGATTCATGAAATTAGGGACTTGAATGGCAAAAGATACTCAATTTCTATAATCATGTAATTGGATCAAGCATACCAAAAACTACTTGTATTCAGTTTATAAAAGTAGCATGTATCCCCCTCGCGAGGTTTATAAAACGTTTATGTAAGTAATGGCGAGGCTATGAACTCACCGTAAGCAAAGTGAACGATCAAAGTGAAGTAGTGAAGAATAAACAGCAAGTATCCTACGAGCAACCTAGATATATATACGCCTGTATTAGTTTCTAAAAATAATGATGCAATTATGTCTATACGCTATATAGGTTATAATCTCAATTATTCTTGGTACATAATATCTAAATAATTGTCAAGATTTAATTTGGCATTTTAAAATGACTACAAGTGTGAAATATATATTTTCTTACAAAATTTCAAGTTTTAAGTCTATTTTTGTCCCTAAGTCCAAAATAAGTCATAAAGGTTCAATTTAAGTCTAAGGGTTCAATTTTAGTCAAAGGGTTCAATTTTAGTCAAAAAGTTCAGATTAAGTCTAAAGGTTCAAAATATATTAGGTGGTTCAAAATAAAACTTAAGGGTCCAATTATATAAGTTGTTAACCTTTTTATATTTTTTAATGATAAAACTGATGGAATTTTTATAAACTTGTTCACTTTCAAAAATTCATTACTCGCAAACCGTATGTCCAAAAATTATGTTCTTTATATCCCCGGAAAGGTATTCGACAATACTAACAATATTTGTGGGTCCCACTAATTTAGAAATTTTGTAACAGTATTGAAATTACTATTTTACCCTTAATTATCAGTTCTGAAATTAATAATATCATAACAGTCCAGCGAAAAATGCGATATCTAGAGTTCTACAAGCCCGATTAACCCCATTCTTGCGGCCACGTTTAAGTTAAGATGTTATCTACAACTTTTATTGTAGGATCAAAACATGTTGATTATTGTGGGTTTCAGGTGGTCTTGGATTATGGAAGATCAAGTCCATGGTAAGAGTTTTAGTGAGAAGAACTAGAGAGAGAGAGGGAACCTTGTTGAGAGAAAAACCTGGAAATATTAGATTACTATGTGAAAGGTTACAAGAGTTCCAACCCTTCCCAAGTGTGGGAAGGGGTATTTATACTAACTAATATTGGTGCCCCTAGTGGGCTGTGGAGTGAGCTGACAGTGGGGAAAGCCCCGACCCACTCCACAAATATAGATACGACTAGTACTATTAATACTAATACTAATAATACTAAGCTAATATAAATAATCCTACGAGCTATATAAATGCTAATTAGATGCTCGGGGTGACCGAGCCTTTATCTGAATATTTATATTCCTAACAATCTCCCCCTAAGGGAGGTCACCCCGGAAATAATAATTCGACTTCTAGCATTCTTTCTTCTGAACTTGTCTTTATAGCTCGTAGTCTTTGATTCTTCAAAGTCTTTAGTCTTTGTGCCTTCAGCAGTAATGATTTGATGACTGATTGATTGTCTTGGATGATCTTTGAGTATTCTTCGACTTTATCATCCAACATTTGTTTCCAAGTCATCTTTCAGCAGTATGTTTCCATGTGATGTGTTATTCTTTGAGCCGACATGCTCACACTATTTGGTGTCATGATCTTTAGCATCAGAGTTTGCAGAAGCCGTGTTAAAGGTCTTTTAGGTTGATCATGACTTTGTTAAGTTACAATGATGATGTAGTGTGAACATGTGGTAGAGGATTGGCATCTTTTCTGCAACCAGCTACAACAGCAACCAGCTACAGCATTCCATAGCATCAACCGCCAGAAGTTCCTGCATACGACAGTTAGCAATAAAACGTCCGGTACTTACAAGTTCGGACTTCGAGATTGTTAACAGCATAGTGTGAAAACTCTCTCTAATCCTTACCAAGACCGTTCCTAATCGAAAACCCACAGAGGGCTTTTTAAGATCGAACCGTAGCACATCAACGATTAGGTGAGTCGCTGGAGATCACTCCACGACTGTAGACCGTTTGAAACCGCCGTGACCACTAAGCGTAATCCATAAAGAATTACCGAAGTGACCTGCTTTCAGGGCTGCTTGATGTTGACCCTGGCAGGAATTTCCATTCAATCATTGAGAATTACATTTGTAAATTCCCTCATAAATGTTCTGGCAGATTGCTAAGATCTGCGTAGGACTCTTAAGTGTACAACTGGTGTCCTTAATGTTGAACACCCAGTGTAGAAGTAATTCGTGTCCCTATGAGATCTTATTATGCATCTCGTGGCTCTAGACTCAATAGTGCGCTTTGGTTTAGTGAGCGGAGGCTGGAGAGGACTGCCACCTTTTCAATATCATCTAACTCGGAGTGAGAGAGACGATAGGAATGTATTGAACTCCGTGACAATTGAAACAAGAATCCTTTGAGGGACCTTGAGTGGCTAGGAAGGGTTGTGCAGCGTATCACTGGGTCCATGATACTTTGTCTTCAATGCCAGCAATCAACTAAGTGATTCTGACAGCATATGTATTGACCCGGTTTCTGCCTAAGTTGTAAGGAGGGCTAATTCTTTTCACCCTTTTTCTTTACAATTCTTTTTCATTCTTCAACCCCTTCAGTGCTTACCGAGACTTCATAACTAGTACCTTGTTGGGTTTGTTCCAGTACTAGCTCCATCTCAGTCGGCACTCTTCCCTTAATCACACTTTTCTCCTTTTTAATCATACCTAAGGACTTCTACACTAACTAGTGGATTGTCCCTGGGTAGATCACTCCGGCTCTGGCGGGATCGTGGGAACTTGAGCCTAACCTAACCATCCTTATAACTCCATACATTAATTAAAATGGTCGGTCTTTGGTATTCATCCACGATTGCCAAACCAAATCTTTGAAAAATCTCTCAAAGTGTTCATGATTCTGAAACACATTTTTGCAAACACTTGAGAGTTTTATATTTTTCAAATGCTCCCCCTCAACATGTGCTCGGTTGATTGTTTTATAAATTTGCACATATTAGGTAGAGCTCGCACTTTTTGAATTGATCCACTTTCAGTGAACATGACCGATTCGAGACACGCTTACATCACTGGTTAGACCAGCTTGAAATTATTACCCGTCCTGGTCAAGTCCATAGAAAGTTTCTCGAAACGGTACACTCTACTCAGACACATCCTTTTCGAGACACGCTTACATCACTAGTTAGACTAGTTTGAAATTATTACCCGGCCAGGATATGTCCTTTCGATTCATGACAGTATATGTTTCGTCAATTCATTTGTTAAGTCTGAGTCACGATCTCATGTTATGCCAAATCCTTTTTGTTTCCACAAAACATTTGCTCCCCCTCAATGTGTGCATCGATATATAAAGTAGTTTAGCACACATGGGAGAGCTTACTTTTATGTCCAAAACATTTTGCTCCCCCTCAATATGTACCTTGGTATACAAAAGAGTTTAGCACATATGGGAGAGCTTACACTTAAATCCAAAACATCACATTTTCATCAGGTTTCATATTTAAATCACATTCTCTCCCCCGATCAAAAATTTCAAACCTTTTGAGATTTGTGATCCCAATTGATTTAAATAATTTAGAAAAACATGGGAGAAAATGTGGTCAGGTTTAACATGTTCTGATGATGAAACATACTTTGCTCCCCCTTAATCTAAGAGGGAGATTCACTGCTCATTTTGCACAAGTTAACTATTATGACACAAATGATATTGACCTTTTTGCTCAAATGATGTAATCACCCACTTTTCTGAGTGAGTCAGTGGTCAACATCGATTATCCATCCACCAACAAATCTTCTCAAGTATTGTCGATCCCCACTAGGCGAGATCTGAGTAAGTACTTCTTTGTTGAAATGATGGTGGTGGAGGTGAAGGTGTTGTTGTTGTTGTTGCTGAAGTTGTTGTTGAGGTGAATTTCGAGCCAATCAATAGAGTTTGATCGTCTGATCAAATGGTTAGAATGGGAACTGGTACATTCATTTTGGCTATGGAATCTACATAAGAGTATCAACACAGATATACATACATGCAGATACACTATTCCTAAATAGCTACCCTTCAGCAGCTTGCCACATTATAAAACCAAGTTCATCTTATAATCAAACCATAATCAGGAACTACGTCAAACCACTATCTATCATGAAGAGCAAATAGCAATCATGAACATGGCAATTCACACGGATTTCAATATTCAATTCAGGATCTTAGGAACATGATTCTAACATAATAGCAATCTACCTAAGCAAATCCTGAGAACATATGCACAATATCAACAACCATTGAGCAGCAGAGACAAACAACATTTGAAACTCATTTATTTAGATCATACAAATGCCAGAGGAGTATTCAAAAACATCAAACACAACTGGTTTTCTAACTTCTTTTAGGTTTTGAGTCTTAAAGCATTTTGGGGATTATACGAGGATTCCAAAGTAACACAAATGAACCTTCTAGATACATAAAGCTAGGAAACTATAAGCAAATTGCACATAATGTCCTAAAATTTCTAGCAACTAACACACTTGGTCATTTGATATATTTAAGCAAGATCCTCTTCAACTAATTCCCCATTAACTACAAAACCATTTCTAACAAGTATGATTTAACCAATAAATCCGTTGATGATATAAAATTTGAATTCACTCTCCCCCTCAATCAATGACCCGTATTCTAGTTGAACCTCAACTAAAATCACGCTTAATCCCACAACTCATCAAACAAGAACTGTCGTGAGGTTTTGTAGTCGTTGATTGAGTGACAAATTTTATGCATAATCCAAGTATAAACAAATTTCATACAACACATATTCACCAAGTGTCTCACAAATAATTTTCAGAAGAATCATAGAATGATAATTATTTGTTATACTAAGAAGATTTCTCTTCTTTTACAAGAAATGATGCACTGAAACGTACATCAAATCAAGAAACATGGATATGAAGTAATCCATGCCCAGGTGAACATCACCCAGTTGGAGGAACAGCCGTCTTTTTGGCGACGTGCTTTCCCCAATATGAGGCTCGGGTTGCTATCTAAAGTAATAGCAAGCCATTTAGACATGTTTTAACAATCCATTTTAACTTCTGCTCGAGCTTCATTTAAAGACCCGTGCCATTATTGAATGACATTTCTAAGTCTGTAAATGTTATCGATAAACAGAAGACATGCCTAGGTGAAACTATTTTTGGTATTTTCTATTTTTCAATTTTTATGGTTTTTCTGGTTTTACGTTTCTCTATTTACAATTGCAGGATTTCTATATATCTATTTACAAGATGGTATAATGTATGAATAAGTATATATGTACAAGGATACGAACCAGAAACCATTACTCCTCAGCATTCTGAATCTTCTCCGCATTCATCACTTGACTTGCTGAAGAGCAATGTGAGCACTTTCAATCAGGGAATGATTCTGGCTTTTCACTCTCCCCTAATTAGTGCTCTCCCCCAATCTGACAACCTCTGACGATCACCCATAATAGGAAGAAGACTTTGGATGAACGCCCGAAATATGAAGAAGTCTTTTGATAACCAAATGCATGCCGTCTTTAGTCTTCTAACACTCCCGTCCTTGAGTAACGCCGTCAAAAACCTTAGGCATCTTTTCGGTAGTTTAAGTTGAGCCTCAACTGAAATCTAACTTAACTCCACAACTCATCAAACAAGAACTGTCATGGGATTAAGTTAAATATCAAGTTGTAAGAAAAGAGCTCAACATTCTTGAATGTAGAGAAGACTGAAGACTCGACCTTCTTCAAGATTGCCCAATGTGGAGGAATAGAATACCAATCATCTTCATCTCACCAAATGCCTTCCAGTAACCTTACATATAACCCATCAGCCCGCAGCATACACATGAGATGATAACTCCCAACAGAGAATGAAGAGTAGACTGACGACTCGACCTTCTTCAGTCTTTAGTATAACACCAAAGTAACAAGTTGAACCACTGATCATCTATAGTATGTATCCATCCTTGGATATTAAGCCCTGATCACGTGAACCTGTTGTGCGTCCTTGATGTACACATTCTCTCTCCCCTGATGGTTACGATTAATCAGCCCATGACGTAACAGTGAAACGTAAATACCAAGGTAACAAGTTGAACCACTGATCATCTCTGCGGTTATCAACACCGGAATATATGATTAAGCCCGATCACGTGAACCTGTTGTGCGTCCTTGGTGTACACATTTCTCTCCCCCATGATGGTTACGATTAATCGGAATCATCATCATGATGTGTACATGTAGCCTGATGACGTGTACTTGAAGCATTGACTAGAAACCCATTGTTGCTGATTAGACCAACCCGTGAGACTTTGTCGATTAGCATTCCATGACCATGTTCTTCAACACCTTGATAGACGGAAGAAGTAGTGTTGGAGAAACATGGTTTGCACGACTCCTGAACTGACGTATTCAGGAGTCGTATGACCATTTCTCAATCATCAATCAACATGTAGAATCATATTCACCCTTTCCCCCCCTCAAAAATTGCATATGCCTGCCAACTGCCATTTTTGATGATTGAACTAGTGAATATGAATACCATCAACGGTAAGTAGCTCCGCTTGACGGTTCTTGAAGACTGACATGTTGTTTATTCACCCTTTCCCCCCTCAAAAATTGCATATGCCTGTCAACTGCAATTTTTGGTTGAATACGTGAATAACAATATACTCCAATATGCGCCGATCCACTTGAAGACTGAATAAGCACGGAAAGAGCATGAATCTTGTTGATGAGAATGGCCATAAATAAGAAGATTCCTCTTCTTTTGAAGATAAAGTGCACTCAAGCGTACACTTTTGTTTTCTTTGAAGAACGAGGCCTGAACTGATGTATTCAGACGTCATTAGATGAAGAACGAGGCCTGCACTGAAGTGTACAGACGTCATACTGATGAAGAACGAGGCCTGCACTGATGTGTACAGACGTCATAATGATGAAGAACGAGGCCTGCACTGACTTGTACAGACGTCATTATGTTGAAGAGCGAGGCCTACACTGACTTATACAGACGTCATTTCTCTCTCTTTACTTCTTCTCTCATCTAACTCGTTACCAACCCCATTATCATTCTGTCGGCTTGATGTCGTGACCACTGATGGAGAAAACCCAATATGATGAACTTGATACTGAAGTAATATAACCCGAACTTGTGACTTAAACTTGTACTAATGCGTGACAAAGAGCGGTGTAGAGACATCGTGCAACATCGAATCCCTAAGTACTCTATACTCTTCAACCAACCAACCATCAAGTATAAGACATACATCACCTCTTGGATATCCACATCTTCGTGTGACACTGAGCACTACAACGTGACTCCTTAAAGTGATAGTTATTTTGTAATAGAGAGAAAGAAAAAATAACTAGATATCCAAGTCCTCGTCATTGTATTGAAAGCTCGAACAAGGATCTCGAAGAATCTTCATCCAACCTCCCCGATATCTTCAGATACTAAGTACACGCACCCATGAAATTTCACTTCAGCCTCAAATAAATAATAATGAATTCACGCCGTAGTCACCTTGTGGTCGTTTAAATGCCCCGATCAAGTCCTTCATGATGCATTAACTGAACATTGATAATGGTTTTAACCCGATCATGGTTAAGAGCGCATAGTCCATTGTCACGGGATTTTACAAATCTATGATTTAAACCGAGAAATAAGTTCTTTCGCGGGATTTTACAAAACCAAGAAGAAACCGTGAGGCAGTAACAGATTGAATGTGGCATGTCTGATTTTGATTTTTGGTGAACATCAGTTTGGGTAAAGAATATCTTGTGAATAATTACAGATCACATCACAACTTTTAAAACCTTTGGCCAACTAACCAACCTTGTACATAGATTAGTGACCACTCGATGAAGAAAACCCGATATACCAATACTGAAAACTGAAGTAGAAGTCCCCAAATTTGTTACTTAAGCTTGCACTAATGTTGGAAGAACGGTGTAGAGAATTAATGCTCCAAGCAAATCTCTAAGTGCTCAATACCCAACCAAAGTATGAGACATTAACACCTCTTGCGATTATCGACAACGTCATTGACGTGTGACACTGAGTACTCCAATAACTCTTAAGTGATAGTTACCCCGACTACTGGTAACTAGATAACCCAAGTCTTCAACTTAAATTTTACGCACGAGCAAGTTATCATTGAAGGTCATGCATCCAACCAACCCCGACTTCAAGATAAAATAAGTAGATGCCTTCGTGAAATTCAACTTCAATCACAAATAAAGAATACCAGATTAACTTCGTGATCATCTTGTGCTGTTGACTAGCCAAAAAGAGAAGAAACATGCGCAAATTCTTAGAAGTCCCCATGACTCATAGTCAGTCCTATCAAACAAAGCTGTCTGACCCAGTTACTTGGATGTGGAATAGTTGTCGTACTGTGTACAGGATTTTACAGTTCTTGAGATTTATCTGAGAAATAAATTCAAGAACTAACTGCACAACAGTAAGTATCAAACTGCTGTAGACTGAACCACTGAATCCTGAATCGCTACGATCTGACCCGCTGTAACCGAAACTGCTAAGATTCAAACCGCTGGAGACTGAACCGATACGATCTGACCCGCTGTAACCGGAACCGCTAAAATTCACATCGCAGGAGACGGAACTTCTAGGAAACTTGCGATAATTCTCCCCCTCAAAAAGGACATGAAATGACCTTTTTGCCAAAGCTGAGAGTCCGTGATGTTTGTGAATTTGACAGGCACAAAACATGGAAAGAGACAAATGAAACAACTGCAACGAAGATGGTGATTAAGACTCTCTTGTAGTAACCCCCTGCTTTCCTCATCATCAATGGTTTAGTAGATTAACAATTCATTGAAGCTCGTAATATGCCAAAACCGCTTGATGAAATGCATATGACCTTAAAGTGAGTAAAAGGTTAAAACATGTCTCCAAACAAATCACCTCTTGTCTTTAAGCCTGACTACCTCTTGAGAAGATCTTGAACAACAATCTCATTAGAAGCTTGAGAAACAACAATCTCTTGATGAAGCTTGATAAAGAACAAGTCCGCGACTTAAACTTGCACTAAATTATGATTTAGAACCTATATTGAGCACAACAACGTAACTCCTTTAAATATAGGTAGTGATATATACCCAACCTTCCAACCTTAATTGTATATATCCACTTCGTGAACATCCAAGTCTAATCACCTTAAATTGCAAATTGTGATTTAGAACCTATATTGAGCACAACAACGTAACTCCTTTAAATATAGGTAGTGATATATACCCAACCTTCCATCCTTTATTGTATATATCCACTTCTTGAACATCCAGGTCTAATCACCTTAAATACGCTTGAGCAAGGGTCATCAAACATCGTGCATCCATCCACCCCGAGATGTTTGTGACACTAAGTACACCAACCCGTGAATTAACAAACCAACCAAGTTACCATAATTTCCCAATTCCTGCTGATCTTGAAGCACAAACTTATCCCGAAAAAATTAGTCAACCCCGTAAGTTTTATTATGTCTAAATCCAAGTCCAGCCTATTTGTCCAAAATTAATTTCACGGGATTTTACAGCTCTTGAGATTTAAACCGAGAAATCGAATCTTTCGCGGGATTTTCTAAAACCTACAAGAGAAACCGTAAAATCAACAAGAACAACTAAGAGTGAATTGCAATACTTATCTTTAAAATTCAAGTCAAGGAAGTCAAATCACAACTTGATCAAATCGCAGCAAGTCAAGTCGCAGTTTGTCAAATTGCAACAAGTCAAATTGCAATCAACCAAATTGCTGTAAGTTGAATCGTAAGTGTCAATTCCCAACGTCAAACATCAACTAGTCAAATCGCAATCAGTCAAGTTGCAAAAAGTCAAATAGCAACTTGCCAACTCGCAATTAATCAAATCGCAATTTGTCAACTATAACTCATATCGCAAAGATCAAATTGCAGGCTCACTCAAATCGTATAGCTCAATAGGACACTGCTGCCTAATTCACAACTCAATAATCATGATGACATTCTTAAACCCACATATTAGCCGTGACGTGTGTGTCCTTGTGAGATTTTGCAGATCCTAACACACCACTCTCTTTTGCCAAATAATAAAGGCTAGCAAAACCTTTTATAACCCAAAAGAAATCCGGTAAATGCAATTCTTGGGTGTTATGATTTTGGTAACAAATATTAAGCCCAAATTCAATCCTCCAAATAAAACATTTGGTTCAATATGAGAGCCCAAGTTCAATCCACCCTCATTATAAAACTCGGTCCATCAATTTAGCCCAAATCCAATCAAGGATACCCAACCCGGTATTAATATTGAGAAGCCCTAAACACACGGTATTTAACAACAATCAAACCCTAAAGACATTACATAATACCCTAATCCCATCACTCTTAAGCTCTGCCCCCCTTATTCTTTCATTGCAATAGCAGTCAACCACACCTAAACCCTAATCAAACATATACATTCTCCAGCGCCTCCTTTCATCTCCTTCTCTCCAAACGCAACTCATTCACAACTTCAAACAATTCGCCCATATCAACTTCAAACAATCCGTCCCTATGTTTAATCAAATATATGCTCCGACCAAATCAAGGATTCAAGATCTTGTAGATCTCGGGTAGGTTTGTTTGTGTATTTTTGATTTTGTTTGTGGTCTTTAACCGAACATAAAGACAGATGAAAACCGATATGGTTTTTGTTTGTTCTTGAAAAATGGTTCGGATATTTGAACAAAAGGAGTTTGGCTTCTAATAGATCTATGATGATATGGTTTCATTTCGAATTGTGAACAAATCGTGAAGGTGCTGAAAATCTCATACGAGATACGAAATAAACCAGACTGAGATCTATGATATATTGTTATTATTATTTTTATTTCTTCCACTTTATGAACGACCGAAAGAAAGAAAAATAACACGTATGTTTGCGATGGGATTAAGTAGTTGTAGTCATTAATAGGTTGTGATGAAAGGGTTAGATGTTGGTATTGTTGTAGCTTATTTTGTTGGCTGTAGGTTTTGCTATTTTTATTTTCTGAAGTCAACTGGTAAATGGTTTATGGTTTGTGGTCTTCTGATTAAACAGACAAACCGAGTTCGTGGTTAAACAGACAAACCGAGTCCGTGGTTAAACAGACAAACCGAGTCCGTGGTTAAACAGACAAACCGAGTCCGTGGTTAAACAGACAAACCGAGTCCGTGGTTAAACAGACAAACCGAGTCCAAGACTGTATGGACAAACCGAGTCCAGGACAAACCGCATCGGAGACAAATTGCAACTTTGACCGGTCAACGCTGTCACTTTCGTACTTTCCTTAAAAACCGGATCTGTGTTTTTCTCTTTCATAACAAACCGCATTGAAGAAAATAAAGCCACAAACCCAGAAAATGCTACGGTGAACATATCATGAACCACGAATCATCACTACCCAACATGTTAAACTTTTTTGAACAAAGAACTACGGTGAACATACCATGAATCCCGATCTATACCCAGTATGTTGGAACAAAGAAGAAGTCATTGTTAAACTTTTTGAACAAAAGACAAATCTTTGATAAAGTACAACAAAAGTCTTTGTTATAACAGTAAAAACACACAGTGAATCAACAAGAGCCCATAATCAGTGAAGCCCAACATTAAGTAACATGAACCTTAGACCAGTGACATTCGAACAACAAAAAGAGTGAGCAAACAGTTTGAACAAAAAGAATGGTAGCAAATAGTTTGAGCAAAAAAAATGGTACGAATCAACAAAGAATAATAATAGCAAACTTTAAAATCAAGCCATAGACCACAGATCTGAGTTAAGAACCATCCGAATATGAAGCCATTGACCACAGATCTGACCAAGATGAAACCA
Source organism: Artemisia tridentata subsp. tridentata (assembly GCA_021014915.2). NCBI lineage: Eukaryota > Viridiplantae > Streptophyta > Magnoliopsida > Asterales > Asteraceae > Artemisia > Artemisia tridentata. Next base: position 96,400,307 of record CP139503.1, read on the forward strand.
TGGCTCTTGATACCAATTGTAGGAAATAACCATGTTGATTATTGTGGGTTCAGGTGGTCTTGGATTATGGAAGATCAAGTCCATGGTAAGAGTTTTAGTGAGAAGAACTAGAGAGAGAGAGGGAACCTTGTTGAGAGAAAAACCTGGATAAGATTAGCTTACTATGTGAAAGGTTACAAGAGTTCCAACCCTTCCCAAGTGTGGGAAGGGGTATTTATACTAACTAATATTGGTGCCCCTAGTGGGCTGTGGAGTGAGCTGACAGTGGGGAAAGCCCCGACCCACTCCACAAATATAGATACGACTAGTACTATTAATACTAATACTAATAATACTAAGCTAATATAAATAATCCTACGAGCTATATAAATGCTAATTAGATGCTCGGGGTGACCGAGCCTTTATCTGAATATTTATATTCCTAACATTTATGTTTTGAGAAACAGTGAGTTATATTAAAAAAAATGAATTTTATAGGTTGTAAATCTGTTACTCAGAATATGACATGTTTCACGAAAATATTTTTAGTTTAGTCATTGGGTGTCGTCATGGGATGCGCCACCCGGAGAAATGACCAAAAGACATAGATCTTTAAGTCAATATTTTTAGTTTTGGTCTAAAGTCCACTGATTAGTGCAGTTAATTCCGTTTTTACCCCTGATCAGAAATTACTTTTGCATGTCTAGTCCTTATAGGGTTTTCTAGTGATCTAGCCTATGTACCAAGTATAACTAAGCATGATAACTTATATAACACACAAATACATCAAGAAACAATAAAGTTACAAAAGTAAAAATGAAATGTGAGTGATTGGTTTCCTTACAAGGGTTGAAGAACAAGAAAGATCAAGAAGAAGGACACTAAACCGAGATTACCCCAACAACACTTGCACCTTTTCTTTTACCCAAATCAACCCAATCTTTGAACACCAAAATCCTTTGAAAAACCTTGAAAATCACAGCCTCATGGACACCTTGGGAATCTTTTAAAAACAACTCTTGAAACAAAGTCTTTTGGAGAAGAAAAGGATCAACAATAAACTAGCACACTTGGACCTTCGATCTTTATACTAGAACAAGTGAATTTTTAAGATAAAATGGTGATTTTTATGTGTGCGATTCGTTCAATAGGGATAGGGAGCAAATAAAATGAATCCAAGTGATACAAACAATGTGAAGTGAAGTTAACTAGTGGTATCATGCACTAGTTTTGATTAAATGGAATACATGTGTCTTAAATTATATAAGAGTTTGACACCACAACATGACTCACCACATGGATATGCATCCATGTGGCTTTTGGGTCGTTCATGGTGAGTGGGGAGGGATAGTGGGTTTGATTTTGTGTTAAATTTGGGTTACAAGGTGTAGTTTGATCCCGGTAATTGAAAACATGTAGTTTTAAGACGCGTAACGTAATACCAGGTAGTAATAGAATCTAAAACTTTTAAAAAAATGTTAAAACTTGTTTTCATAATATATTTTAGTAATTTAGATGTGTGGTGAATTCATCGGAGGGTTTAAACGATGTTAAAACCTTAAAACGTAAATTTAAATCGCTTAAAACGTAAAAGGTGCAAGGTTAACGTAAAAAAGGAAAAAGTGAAAATTGACTTTTAAAATAGGATTGTAAGGAACCAAAAATGTATAAAAAGTATAGACTGGACATAGTCTAGTGTTGGTTTGAATTAATTGAACGTTAAACGTGAGTTTTTAGCAAAATTTGACATAAACGTGAAACAAAACGAAAAATATAAAATATAGGAATTTTTGAATACTAGAAGTATGTGATGGAATATTAAACCAATTTATGACATGAAAACGGATAGAAATCCTAAACACGGCTCAAGAATAGCTAGAAACGCGAAAATTGCTAAATCGGGTAGAAAGTAAAAATAAAATTTTTACTCAAGTGGAAATAGGAATAGAATATGAATTAGATATTGACCTTGAAATTATGAAAGGTCACATTTAGCGTTGTCTCGACATCTTTTTGCTTCGACAAAAAGGGGGAGAAATGGGATATAAACTCATACTAAAAACTTGTTAAAATTAATTTTCACTTAACATGAGTTTATGTTTTGTCATCATCAAAAAGGGGGAGATTGTTGATGCAAATAATGTCCTTAAAAGTTATTTATATCTTTCGATAACTCTACGTTTTGATGATAACAAAATGTGAAAACACTTTACGTTAAAATTAACGTAAACAAGTTTTTAGTCGAAATATCCCGTTTTCACGTAAATCACTCTAGGTAAGAACAAACAAATTTACAACTTGACTACTGATCAAAGAAGTGAATTTGTGATTCAAACTTCACATTTTCAATGTGACAAAACATTTTTTCAAAAATACACTTGACAAATTATTTTTGAATTATAAAGAAATGTTTTAATTGGAAAAATAAGTTTAAAAATCATAATAGCTATTTCCCCCCTCCAAATCAGCTCCAAACTTTCCCAAATAAACTTTACTACTAAAGACAAAAGTTGGAGCATTTTTGTCTAGCACGGTACCACTAAATTTATTGGCACCATGTGATGTTTAGTGGTACCGTGACCCCGGTAATGGCTAAATTTTCTTTGCCTATAAATACCAGCCCACTGCTGTACCCCAGAATTCCCTCAAATAGTCATTGTAGTTGACTGAGGGTGTTTTTGTGAATGCTGTGGAGAGAAATCAGTTTTTAAGATACTTCACCATATTCTTATAAGATGGAAAGTTTTCAGGATTGGCGAAGTTCCCCACAACATTGTTTTTGGTCATATCAATGCTTTCCAATTGAAATTCCACGTTTGGAGCGTAAGTGATAACCTTAGATGTAGCCATTTTGATAGCAAAAGGGTCTAGTAATGAAGAAAAGTTTTTGTTATGAAAGATTTAAACACACATATTTTGAGAGAAAAATTTGCAAGAGTTTGGATAAGTTTTAAAAGCGTGTGTATGTTTTTATTTGTGGGGGTATTTATATGGAAGTGGAAGGAGGGGTATGTTTTGACAATTATGCAAATGGTTTTAAAATTTTGAAAACTGTTTTGTATAACCATTTGATATCCGCATTAAATGCCACCTTTCCACTTTCCCAGGTTTTGCGCAATTGTCGAGGTGAATAGTTTCGTTGTTTTGAAAAAGTGTATTTTGCAGAGTGACGTCACCACATATTATATCCGAGGATATTATTTGTGGGAGAGAGGCATTAAATGCCATGTGGGATATGTGGTGATGATGTGGGGGCCCAAGACATGGATGCCAGAGAGGTAACAGACATATCTTCCATTATTAAATGGATTCAGTTACCAACCTATGACATTTACTAACTAGATACTTATAGTATTTAGTTATGCATTGAATGTCATCTGTTGATGTCTCGAGTCCTCTGAATGAATTTTCATTCATTGTGTTGATGTTAAGGGAAGGTTATTCAGTGAGAGTTCATAGCATGGTCAGCTCACTGAGAGGTGTTTGTGTCAGGGACCAATGTTTATTCAGGGACATCAACATTATTTACACTTGGTTGAATATCTTTAATCAGTAGACTGATTATCAATATCCAACATGCCCAATTTAGCTTTCAGTCTTGTGAAAGTTGGTTCATCCAATGGTTTGGTGAAGATATCAGCTAACTTATATTCAGTGGGAATGAAGTGTAATTCAATGTCTCCTTTCCTGACATGGTCCCTGATGAAGTGATATCTTATATCATATATGTTTGGTTCTCTGATGAAGAACATGATTGTTTGAGATGGCAATGGCACTTGTGTTGTCACAGAAGATGGGTACCATCTTGTAATGGATGTCATAGTCACTGAGTTGACTTTTCATCCATAACACATTTGCACAACAACTAGCTGCTGCAACATATTCAGCCTCAGCTGAGGACATGGCTACTGATTGTTGTTTCTTAGCACTCCAACAGACTAGTTTTCCTCCAAGGAATTGGCAGGAGCCTGAGGTGCTTTTCCTATCCATGTTGCAGCCTGCGTAGTCAGAGTCTGAGTATCCTTTGAGATCAAAGCCTGAACATTTAGGGTATTATAGTCCAAGATTTGGAGTACCCTTCAGACATCTGATTATCCTTTTTACATCAATGAGATGTGGTTCTCGTGGGTCAGACTGATATCTAGCACATAAACATACTGCAAATTGGATGTCAGGCCTTGAGGCAAGTAGGTACATCAGTGACCCAATCATTCCTCTGTATAGAGTTTGATTGACTGGTTTACTAGCTAGGTCAGGACCTAAATTGTTTGGGGGAACCATTGGGGTTTTCACTGAAGCACAGTCACTGAGCTCATACTTTTTCAGTATGTTGATGCAAATAATGTCCTAAAAATGTTATTTATATCTTTCGATCACTCTACGTTTTGATGATAACAAAATGTGAAAACACTTTACGTTAAAATTAACGTAAACAAGTTTTTAGTCGTAATATCCTGTTTTCACGTAAATCACTCTAGGTAAGAACGAACAAATTTACAACTTGATTAATGATCAAAGAAGTGAATTTGTGATTCAAACTTCACAGTTTCAATGTGACAAAACAGTTTTTCAAAAATACACTTGACAGATTATTTTTGAATTATAAAGAAATGTTTTAATTGGAAAAATAAGTTTAAAAATCATAACAGCTATTTCCCCCCCCCCCCCCAAATCTGCTCCAAACTTCCCCAAATAAACTTTCACCACTAAAGACAAAAACTGGAGCGTTTTTGTCTGGCACAGTACCACTAAATTTAGTGGTACCGTGTGATGTTTAGTGGTACCGTGACCCCTATAACGGCTAAATTTTCTTTGCCTATAAATACCAGCCCACTTCTCAGTTTTTGGGTATCCTTTTTCACACGCAACTTTCTGAGATTAAATCTCTTATCACATTTACTATCCTTTGATCGTCTAGTTAGTTTTATTTTGTTTAAAGAGTGATCCTTTCATCCAACCAAGTGATCATTTTCATTCCTCTTCTAGTCCAAGAGAATAACACAAAGTATCAAGAAGATACAAAGTGTTAGAGTCATTTAGTAGTGCACTTGCATTACTTGTTGTAAGCTTGTTGTATCTTGATATACATCAAGTAGTCATTATCTTTTGTTTAGTCTTGTGAGTGTGGATCATTGTGATCTTGTTGATATTTGGAGATCTCTTGTAGCTAGTGAGCTTGTGTGCTGATTCAAGTGGATCAAGGGTAGATCGGGTAGATTGTGTGCATTGTGTTGATTGTGTGACTTAGTAAGGATTGTGTGGATTGTGGTAGATTGGTACTAGCTAAGATTAGTACTCGACATCTAGCTTAGTGTCATAAATTGGATAAGCGACGTTGTACGGTTTTCTCCGCCTAAAGGGAGCTTGTTGATATAGTTCTTAGAACTCTCGAGTTGGGTACTCGGGGAGTGGAGTAGGGCGAAGAAGAGCTTCGTAGCCTAACCACTATAAATCCTTTTGTCTCGGTTTGATCTTTCCATCTCTTACTCTTCACTCTCATTGCTTTCATATTAGTAGATAGTGCTTAGTATAGGTATTATACCTTCATATTGTTGTTGGCAATTTCACATAAAATAGAATCAAAGTTTCTTCAAAGTAAATTTTAAAACAAGAGAATAATCAGTAAACTATTCAACCCCCCCTTCTAGTTTCCCACACAATAGACTTCTAGTGTACTTTTCTTAATTGATGCAGGTTGCCTTATCAGTCTGCTTGATTTGCTGTCCAAGGAAGTAAGTGAGTTCTCCCATCACACGCATTTCAAATTTCTTTGTCGTCAGTTTTTCAAACTGTTTACAAAGTAAGTAATTTATTGAGCCAAATATGATGTCATCCACATACACTTGGACCAAAATTACATCATCTTTTGTCCTATAGATAAACAGTGTGTTGTCTATCTTTCCTCAGACAAACTTGTTTTGAATGAGAAAGGCTGAGAGAGTTTCATACCATTCTCTTGGTGCTTGTTTCAGTCCATAAAGGGCTTTGTCAAGCTTACAGACATAGTCAGGAAACTCACTGCTTTCAAATCCAGGAGGTTGTTGAACATAAACTTCTTCCTTCAGTGCCCCATTGAGAAAGGTACTTTTTACATCCATTTGATATACTTTGAAGTTCATGTAGGTTGCATATGCAAGGAAGATCCTGATGGCTTCCATTCATGCAACTGGTGCAAATGTTTCTTCATAGTCAATGCCTTCTTGTTGGTCATAGGCTTTTGCAACAAGTCTGGCTTTGTTCTTTATGACTATGCCATTTTCATCAGTTTTGTTCTTGAATACCCATTTCATGCCAATGACATAAACATCCTGAGGACATTTGACCAAGGTCATTACCTTGTTTCTGTCAAATTGTTCAAGTTCATCTTGCATGGCCTGAACCCAGCTTGGATGTTTCAGTGCCTCTTTGACACTCTTAGGCTCAATGTTGGAGAGGAAGTCCAAAAACAGACATTCATTGGTTGAGGCTGCCTTCTGTTTAGCAGCCATGCTTCTTGTAAGCATTCCATCAGTGGTCTCTCCAATAATGTTAACTAGTTCTATATCTTTAGACCTAGTCCAACTATCCTGAGGTCTGGGATAGTGGTTAGAACTTGTAGAGGCCTCATAGGGTGGTGGTGTGGGTTCAGGGGTTGATACTTGAAGAGTGTCAGGAACCTGAGTATCCAACAGTTCAGTTTGATCACTGAGGTTGCTTGGTTCCTAAACAATTTGTTCAGACTGATTATTTACATCAGTACATGGTTGAGCTTCAACAAACTCAGTGATAGTTGGTTGTGGAAGGTTATGTAGGACAATGTAGGAGGAAATATCAGCATTTTCCTGATATTGAGTTGAAGGATTGCTTTCAGAAAGATATTCATCAGGAGGATATCTAGATGAGGTATCAATCCCAATTTCTTCCATAGAGGCGTTTGAGAATCTGATGGCTTCAGTACTCTCATCAAAGGTGACATGGAATGTTTCCTCAGTTTGTTGTCTCCTTGTGTTGAACACCCTGAAGGCTTTAGAGACAAGAGAGTATCCTAGAAAGTATCCATCATCAGCTTTAGCATTAAAATTTCCTAAGTGATCCTTGTGGTTATGAATAAACACAGGACACCCAAACACATGAAAATAGCTGATGTCAGGAATTCTTCCTTTAAATAACTCATAGGGAGTTTTGCTATGTCTCTTGACAATGATGGATCTGTTTTGAGTATAACATGTAGTCTTAACTTCTTCGGTCCAAAAATGTTTGGAGAGTACTGATCCATTTAGCATTGTTCTGGCAGCCTCAATGAGTATCATATTCTTCCTTTCAGCAACACCATTTTGTTAAGGTGTGTAAGGAGAAGAGAAGTTTTGAGAGATTCCTTTCTCATCATAAAAACACTCAAGATCATGATTTTTGAATTCAGTCCCATTGTCAATTCTGATTTGTTTGACTTTGATGTCATTTTGGTTTTTCAATGTTCCTTACAAAAGGACATGATTGTTTCAGCTACCTGACTCTTTTTGGTCAGGAAGTAAACCCAAGTGTATCTTGAGTATTAATCTACTATGACCAAGTATACTTCTCATGGTGGATAGACCTTGGACTGACAGGTCCAAAGAGATCCATATGAAGAAGATGAAGACAGATTTTGATAGAGAAATTTTGTTTGGTTTTAAAGGATGCTCTGTGGTGTTTACCTTTTTCATAGGCAGAGCAGGGTTTGTCCTTTGAAAACAAAAGTGATGGTAAGCCAAGGACTTTGTTTTGTTTGGCAAGGTTGTTTATGTTTTTGAAGTTCAGATGTGAGAGTCTCTTATGCCAAGGCTAGTTAAGTGTTTCAGTGGCTTTAGCAAAAAGACATGTTCCATTCTGAGTTAGTGTAGACATATCTAACACATAAACATCCTGTCTCCTAGGTGGAATAAGAACAACTTCTTTATTTGCATTAAAGATGATGCCTTTCTTATCATCAAACTGAACTATGTACTTTGCATCACATAGTTGACTGACACTGATGAGATTGTACTTGAGACCATTAACATAAGCAATTCTAGTAAAAACTATTCCACTACAGTTTACTGAACCATAACCTTCAGTGAGACATGATGAATTATCAGCAAATACCACCTTAGGTCCTGGTTCTTCTACATATTTGTGCAGATATTCCTTTACACCAGTCATGCTTCTTGAACATCCACTGTCAAGATACCAGACAGGCTCCCTGGCATGTCTCTACATAAATGGTAAACTGTGTTAGTTTTTCTTGTGAACCTACTTCCTGGTGGGCTTGGCTTTTTTGAAATGTACAATTGATTCATGGTCAGTGGTGGAATGGATAGTGCTTCCACAGACATTGCATCTGGGAGTTGATGTGGATTCAGTTGACCATGGGGAAGATTTGATGATTCCTCTTCTAGCCTGAATGACCTTTTCATGTCCTGAAGTGTCATGAGTGGGATCTCCACATATGTCACAGCAGGGATACATTAGACAATCATCAGGAAGATGGTCATTGAATCCACAATGTGGACAAGGTGTGAAAGGCTTTGCCTTTTGCGTTTGTATATGCTTTGATCCTGAAGCATACTGAAAAGCCTGAGTTTTATAGTTTGATGCAACATTGGATGAGACTTTGTAAGATAAGTGATCAGAGGTCTTGTGATCTTCCTTTTTGCATATTATAAAAAAAAAGGATTCTATAATAGTCATCAGTGGAGTGATTTGTGTAATTACAAAGTTCACATCTTTGTTGAGGTTTTGGTGTTGTTTTTGGTTTGGAGGTAATTGAGGAAGCTGGCTTAGGCTCCTTAACCTTGGGTTGAGAAAGTTTTTCAGATGATTCCATCTTTTCACTCAGCTTCCTAACAAGTTTGGCCAACTGATCATATTTTGAATCAGGGCTTTCAGTGTTAACCTTAGTAGAGACTGAAGGTGTTGAGTCATCAGTGGGAACTGAGACTTCATGTGTAGGTCTCTTCAGAATTGTTCTACCTAATCCTGACTTCTCTCTTGGAGAGTGTTGAGAGTAAACCAAGGTGTCAGGTCTGAGCTTGGTGCAGCTCCTTGAAGGACTTTCAGTGGTGGGAGAGGTGTTTGTGATTCTGATTCAGACTCATTGACAGACTCAGTAACACTGGGTTTATCAGTGAGTCCAAGCATATTTTTGATAGCCTGACTTTCAGGTTGCAAGATTTTCCCAGTCTCAAAGTTAGGTAACTTACTGTCTGGGTTGACTCTTTCAACCCAGTCACTAGACTTAGATTTCATTTCTTGCTCAAAAGATATGCCAACTGGTAAGAATGCCTTTTCACTATGAATCTCACTAGGACTTTCAGTGAGCTGGTCTTCTCCTAGGATTTTCCTTTTAGAGCTAGGAATAAGACTGACAGAGTCATAGACTCTAGGGTTCTTGGTGGTCCAGCTTTCAATAATGGCTTTTTCTTTCTTGAGTTCAGCTTGAAGAGCTTGATTTTGTTTCAAAATTTCTGAGTTTTGAATTTGAAGTGTAACATCCTCAAGTTTGGCTTGTTTTAAAGCAAGTAGTTCATCTATACACTTATTCAATTCAAATACAATTTTATTGTATTTAGAAAACAAATTTAGTCTTTACTCTTCAACAAACTTAAGATCAACATTTATATAATTCAAGTAAGACTGTCAATCAGAATCATCATCCATAGATAGTAAAATATTTACCTTCCTCATGGTGATGTTGACCCACTCTCCATTTCTTGCGTGGCTTTTACCAACAGCCAGCTTGTCATATTCTGAAAGTGCCATCAGTGCACTGACTTTTACTTCTTCATCATCTGAGGAGACAGCTTCCTCATCCAGTCAAAGGCTTCAGCCACAAGTACTTTGTTCTTTGTTTGAACAGGTTTAGTGGTTACAGCCTGAGGTACTGAGGGTGTGGCCTCAAGGAGAGCAAGTTTAGCTTTAGCTTTTCTATACTTAGCTTCAAGATCTTTTTGATTATTTTGAACAGTTTTGGTTTGAAAATGTTGAGTAGACTGAAGCATTTTTGGTTGAAACTTGCTAGTTCCTAAAGAAGAAACGTTACCAGAGAATTTGTATGGGGGTTCTGAGGTTGTTTTACAAAAACAGTCTTTTGCAAAATGACCCTTTTTACCACACTTGAAACATTCTGTGGTTTCATTTGCTTTAGCCATAGAAAAATTTGATTGATTTCTTTTAATAAAATGTTTAGAGTTGGCAAGGAGTGCCCTTTCTTGAAATTCAGTTTGTAAATCATTAAGGTACTCCTCACTGGTTCTCTCATCAACTCATCATCAGAATTCTCTTGGAAGTCCTGCACAACACCATTAGAATAGAAAGCAGTAGATATGGGTGAAATTGTCACGACCTTTTTGGTCTCTTGAGCTTTCTTAGAGTCAGGGTATCTCTTTGAGATTAAGTTATCCTCATAGACAAACTTCCCATAAATCTGAGGGAGCTCAAGATTTTGAATGTGGTTAGCATTCATGAGACCCTGAGAGAAGTTTAACCACTTATCATGGAGACTGTTGACAAAGCCAACATTTATTTCATGCTTAGACAGGACTACACCATCATTTGATAGCTCATTGAGTAGTGTTTTATAATGAGTGTAGGTCTGAGAGTGACTTTCAATGTCTTTGGCCCTGAAGGTGTTATACTCAATTTTCAGGTCCATTATCCTTTTTTCCTTGGTATCTGAGGGACCTTCAAAGCTATGAACCAAGTCAAGCCAAGTTTGTTTGGCTGTTGAACAGTTAATGACTGATTCCATTGTATCATCAGGGAGACAAGATATAATTATGCTTTTCAGGCGTTGGTCTTGATTAACCACCCTTCTCTCATCAATTATCCACTGAGCTTCAGGTTTAGGTAAACCTGTAACACCCCAACCCGACAAGGGTAGAGATGTTACAATAATGGTTTGATATCAGAACAAACACAAGCATATGACTAATTAATACAAAATGAATTCCAATGGTTACAAGGAAAAATTTGAAGATACAAGGTTACAATGAAAAATATAAAAAAATTTACTAAGTCTAAATATAAGCTCTTCTAGTCATCTCTAATCCAAAATAGCTAGTAAGGTCTTCTAAGTCCAAGGTACTCTCCACTCATACCCAGCTTCCAAACTAAAACCTGCCGCAGGAAAAGAAATGCGGCTGAGCTACGAAAGCTCAGTGAACAGATATAACGGTAACAAAGCAGTAATAGAGAATAGTGAAAAGTAAATGAAGTAAAGATCATTAAGAGTTAAGGCATAAGTAAAGGTAAGAGTAAATGATAAGTAAAAGATTATAAGGTAAAGGAATACAATAATCCACTACGAGCCCAAATCAAATCAAATAATCAAATATCAAGGTGTACGGAGGGGAGACCTCGGTACCAAACGCAATATGAGGGGATACCTCCAAAGGGTGGAGTAGCTAGCTCCCAAATATGTGAAAGACGTGTATCGCACACACCATCAGTCACCAAATATAACAAATAACAAATAACAAATCTAGGATGCATCCATACGCCCCAGGTGGCCAAAGTCTGCCTCTACTTAACAAATCAAATCAAGTCAGGGATGGGATATGACATCACTCTCCTACCCTAGAGTCATGCCATCGGTGCATCAATGACATGGACATGAAACCCTCATGCCTAGTATACAAATGGTGGCTCGTAGTCTCAAACTTTGGGTCAAGGGTCAAGTATCAAATGTCCAAAAATATATCAAGTGGTTCAAGTCAAGTTTCCAATTCAAGTGGTTCAAATGTCATATCATATCAAAGTCAAATGTCTAAGTCATCAAAGAGTCATAATCAAAGTCCAAATGTCAAAGGTTCGTATCAAAGTCCAAATGTCAAAGGTTCATATCAAAGGTTCAAAGCAAAGGTTCATAACAAAGGTTCAAAGCAAAGTTTATATTAATTGTTCATATCATAGTGTCAAAAGTAATCCTTTAATAATGGCTTTCAAAAACAGTTTTCATAAAGAAAGTCTTTAAAAGTAGTTTTCATAAAACTTTTAGTAAAATTACATTTAAAAGTGGTATCTCATCGTGCTTGACAACATCGTTTTAAAATAGTTTTTCTCAAAACATTTTCATGTATAATTAAGAAAGGTTTTCACATCCAATTATAATATCAAATGAACCTTCAAGGTATCCAAGGATTTGAATATTCATGTTACAGGGTGACGAACGAGTTATATCAAGTATCAAGGGAACATAGTAAGGTTCACAAATCAAGGGAAGCATAGCAAAGGCATAGATTAAATAAGAAGGCCACAATAAGAAGGCTCAGATCATAATCAAACCAATATAGAAAGATGTAAGTGAAACATGAAAAACAAATCAAAGTATAAGGGAACATAGCAATGGCTTAGGGAATCCTATAGTGAATCAAGATCAAAAGTCATGAGGAGGACACCCTTACTGAGAAAGGGTAGAATATCTGTACCTTATACCGCAAGTGAAAACACATCTAGAAATATAAAGATCGGAAACAAACTCCATCTTCAGCGAATCTACACGAATACATGGTCGTCTTATTATTAATACCTTATTTAAATCATATTTCTCATTTTAGTCGGCTTTCTATTTTTAGTATCTTTCCATTTATAGCAGGTTTCCACTTTAAGTAAGTTTCCATTTTTAGAAAGTTTCCTTAATTAGCAAGTTTCCTTATTTAGTAAGTTTCCATAATTAGCAGGTTTCCATAATTAGAAAGATTTAGTTTTATAAATTAAGTTAAGCTATCAATTAGTTTATTATTATGGAAATATGGTTCATTTTAGCAAGTTATAATAGTGTAGGGTTAAATATGACAATTTCCTATATTTTAGGGTTTTAAATGCAAATATGCCAAAGATAAGGTCTAAAGTGCAAATATTACAAGTTATTCATTTTAATCCAAAAGTTACCCATATATACAATTCAAATCCTTCAACTTTAACGATTTTACAAGTTAGACCCTTAAGTTAATTAAGTTACAAATTAAACCTTATAATTAAATAAATTGCAAATCGATCCTTAAAATATTCATAATTACACATTAAGCCTTCAAGTATCCAAAATTACACATTACACCCCTTACATTAATAATTATACGAGACACCCTCCAATTTACAGAATCTACGAAACAACCCCTCTAGTTTATAATTTTCCAAATCGATTTAATAATTAAACAATTTACCATTTAAACCTTTTAATTACGAAATTTACATATAATACCCTCATATTATATTTTATACATTTTACCCCTGGTCTAAAGTGACTTACAAAAATAACCCACAAGTTTATAAATTTACAAAACACACCCAAAACTTATAATTTATCCAATCGGTTAATTCAAAAACATGTAAACCCTAACCCTAAAATTTTCCAATCATTACCAATCATTGTTTTAACCTTAAAAAACATTTATTATACCAGATCCATCATCAAAAACTCAAACCCTAAACAATTCGATTGTGTTCTTCTTTTTAAACCCTTTTCCTTTTTTATCCGGTTTGAACAATAATTCGCCAAGGATGATTTAAGCTTTGACAAATACAAGTATCATTTTTACAGTGCTATATGACATGTATAGAATCAAAATAAAATATGTACAAGACCTAGAAAAATCACATGGATGATTTTGGATTTATGTTACATTTTTGATATTTATAATTACTACGATTGATCTAGCGTGCATGGATCATTATAGCTATTTTATATGGACCGTATATGATGTAAGAAGTGTTATAAAAATACCAGGTATCCTTTAGAATGATCGGATGAGGTGTGGGAAAATCATACCTCTCGACTAGAATAGAAATCGAATAAAATTCAAAACCAAGCAATCCAAGCCTTCAATATTCGAACTCCTATTTTTATAGACTTTTCTAACACCAATGCATCCAGGAAAAATGCCAAGAAAATTTTATAGAGTGGTGGTGGCCGATTTGGAGTTTTTGTGTGATCGGTTAGGGATTTTAGGATATATAAAAGGTAAATATAGATGAAACCGTGTGATATAGTGAGGTGAGGGCATATATTTCGGCCCAAGAGATCAATTAGGATCAATATTCTGATTTTACAAATATTTTCTAAATTTTGTAATGCTTATCTCCTTATTTTACATATATTTAATTATTTAAAAGAAAGTAAATACATAATTAAAATGTATATTCGGCCCAAGTAAATTTTTATTGACGTGACAAATATTTTTAGGACATTTAATATATCAAAATATTAATGCAAAAATTTATCTTACTTCATATGTTGCTAATTTCCAAGAGTTTGGGATTTATTTGATGTTTTACTTAAGTATTTATTGAAATTTTAAGTTACAAGGGTATTTTGGTAATTTTGCATGTTTTGAAATTTTGGGTATTACAACTTCTTCCCCTCTAAAATAACAATTTCATCCTCGTAATTTGAAGTCGCAAAGTTAGACGAAGTCGTAGCAAATCGCAAAAGATCGTCACAAACATTCTCACGCCCGGGGAGGTCCTTCCAATAAGGATCTTCAAACCAATTAGTTTCTCATGAGTCAATCAAAACAAGGTGGGTTCACATTCCTCAGAATAAGACAAATTAGGTTGATTTCGATCAAAAGGTCCATGCAACATAAAATGGAAGATATGTGAAACTTCTGGAAAGCTCATATGGAAATACGAACAAGGTTTCAAATCAAATTAACTGTATCAACGGTAGAGAGCTCTACAAAGAGTTTAAGATTTATAATCTGAGGTCAACAGAATGCAAAACGAGAGTCCAAACTCATCCAGATATCTAATGAACGAAGGCAGAGTATACGCATAGGTAGAATGAACCTAAAGTCTCACTAATCACGGATAATCCAACGGAGATCAAATACTAAACTTCTTAGGTACTCCCCGAGATATCCTATGGCCACAATGAGTGCACGTTATATGGTGTAAGTATTATCACGTTGATCAGGCGTCATAATACTAGTACCACATAAATATGCCTTCATGATGATCATACTTTATCTCGAGTCGTGAGCAAAACAACCTATCTTAACCCACCTAGTACTTCTATATTCTCGGAGGTCAACAAAATCAAATGTCATAGTCAAGAGGGAAAACAAAACTACTCGAAAGAGTATCGGAATCCCAGATTGCCTAGCAGAAGTAAGGTACGCCGTCCACAAGCATCAGATCTTCCACAACTCGCCAAAATTCCCCAAAACAAAGCCATCGTCGAACATACGAAAACAAACACGGAACTGAAATGCTTCTAGGGAACTTAAATCATTAGAGGGTCTTAATACTATATAACGAAGCTTAAGTGAGTCAGCGAAAGTGAAAGTTAGTCGTCAATAACTTCGGCCTTCACAGAATCAATTCTTCCAAACATAAAAGGTCTGTTTCAAAAACCCGTTCATTCAAAACATCCAATCTCTTCAAGTCTGGTTAATCTGTCTTCGTTTGTCCATCAATCTGAAAGTGAAACAAAATCGTGAACTTGTGTCTGGTTCATCAAGCCTCCTGCAGTTCTTCTTGGAATGTGATGGAGTAATGTGAATTTCTGGCACGATCTTTAAATCCCTTCATCATCCAGTCTGCTTCCGCTCTCAATTCATCTTAGTACAACCAAGATGAATAGGGAAGTGAGACTGCACGTCTTCATCAGCTCTCAGTTCTTCTTCTGCGTCGCCAACAAGGAATGTCTTCACTCTTCAGGGTAGCCACCGCTGTTGTCAACTCCAGGTCAGGCAGTGAAGTAATTCTTCTGATATGTTTCTAGTTGTCTTGATGCATACGCAAAACCTTCTGTGCTGCAAGGGAGTATAACCGAGTCTCTTTCTGAAATGTCCCAAAATTTGTTCCGCCTGAAGGTATGGAAACTAATTTCTATTTCAGCTTTTCCAAAACTCCATTCTCAATCAAACTAAGCTGTTTCTCTCTGTTCACGAAATTTATCAATGGTAACGCAAGTTGTAAACATCTTCCAAAATTCTTCTGCAAAGTTCAAAAGGTTTCAGTTCTCCACTCTGTTATCGGTCTTGACCACTTGGTGATAGTTTCAAAACTTGCGGTATTTAAAGAGATATCCTCCATTAAGAACACCGTTGTCTCCACAAATATCAACCTCCCAGAATGCACAAATGATCGTCAAATTTCTAACAAAGTGCAAAAAATGATTTTCATGCTCTTTCTCGTCTCCGAATGTACTATTAAGTCATACAATGACCATTTGCCCAAGTACTCACGAGAAACATCATTTATCAAATTCACAAAACAGTCAGAGGTTTAGCTAATACTATTAGCGTCACTAACCGTCATAGCAGTCGTTACGAATACGGAAGGCGATTTCAAGGATGACCTCAATTCATACTTCCATCTAAAGGAAACTTCGCGCTCTGAAATTGGACAGATACCTAGTCGTTTCAGGGTGGAGAAATAATGGTTCCTAACAGCAATACGGTTCAACTTCCAGTAATCAATACATATCCCCTATCACCATCCTTCTTTATCGCGAACAAAACTGAAACACGCCCAGAAGATACACTTAAGCAAACTCACTTCTTGGTCTTCGGTTGTTGCTCTTCCCGGTTGCTCAAATCAACTGGTATGATCCCGGACACATCTGAAAGACATCTTCGCTTGGTGACTAGACAATCTCTCGGTATCATGTCAAATCCTACTTCACACTCCGGTGGAAAACTTGGTGGTTCAACCAGGAATCATATTCAGAAAACTCAGGGTGCCAAATAACTCTCAAGATAAGGTTCATTCATTGGTGTACGAAATGGGTTCTAGGAAAACTTCATAACCACGAAAGTAACACACGAGTCTCCAGAGTAATAGTGATAGCCAAAAGTTTAACAATCGGTAATCATGGTAGGGAGTTCAAAATTGTTTCAGACGCCGAAGGTGAGACATAGGAGGGTAGTTATCAATATTTTGAATGCTCAATCAACCAATCCCTTATCAGAATAAAAGCGAAGTTAACTATCCAAAGAAAGACAGATCAACATAGCAAATCTTATCGTTCAAAAGTGAGAGGAAAACATTCTTATACTCGTGGTTAAACACCACAAGACTTCTTATCGGGATAGAGATGGGTAAGACGAAATCAAATAGCGTCGGAAGATTCATAGATGCTTATCAAAAACAAGAGACAAATAACAGAATGTATCAAGTACGTCATTGCCATGGAGATTCTCAGAATGCCCGAAGAGGCATCAAAATGATTAACAAAAGGATCAGAGGTCAGAGTCGGAATCTGAAGATAAGGATCAAATAGTGTCAGGCAATTACTATGAAATTCTCAATGCCTTCAAGATTTATTTAGGTTTCAAATTTTTGGTGGTGCAAAGCATAAGCTTTCAATCTCCAAAAGTGATCTCAACAGGCTTTAACTAACAGCAAGGCACGAATCAAAGTGATGCGGAAGCAAAGATACTTAAACAAATGCCTTATAGTCTACCCATTCCTCACTGGTCAAAACTTAAGTTCATATTAAGAAATCCTAAAGCAAGTTCTCAAGGTGTTCTCCTATGTTTTTACAGTGGAAGCCTAATGGTCCAAAACTCACAGGTCAAGGGTAAATGTATTATGAGTCGCAACCTGTCACTGATACCATAAATTGTAACACCCCAACCTGACAAGGGTAGAGATGTCACAATAATGGTTTCATATCAGAACAAACACAAGCATATGACTAATTAATACAAAATGAATTCCAATGGTTACAAGGAAAAATTTGAAGATACAAGGTTACAATGAAAAATATAAAAAAATTTACTAAGTTTAAATATAAGCTCTTCTAGTCATCTCTAATCCAAAATAGCTAGTATGGTCTTCTAAATCCAAGGAACTCTCCACTCATACCCAACTTCCAAACTAAAACATGCCGCAGGAAAAGAAATGCGGCTGAGCTACGAAAGCTCAGTGAACATATATAACGGTAACAAAGCAGTAATAGAGAATAGTGAAAAGTAAATGAAGTAAAGATCATTAAGAGTTAAGGCATAAGTAAAGGTAAGAGTAAATGAAAAGTAAAAGATTATAAGGTAAAGGAATACAGTAATCCACTACGAGCCCAAATCAAATCAAATAATCAAATAGCAAGGTGTACGGAGGGGAGACCTCGGTACCAAACGCAATATGAGGGGATACCTCCAAAGGGTGGAGTAGCTAGCTCCCAAATATGTGAAAGACGTGTATCGCACACACCATCAGTCACCAAATATAACAAATAACAAATCTAGGATGCATCCATACGCCCCAGGTGGCCAAAGTCTGCCTCTACGTAACAAATCAAATCAAGACAGGGACGGGATAGGACATCACTCTCCTACCCTAGAGTCATGCCATCGGTGCATCAATGACATGGACATGAAACCCTCATGCCTAGTATACAAATGGTGGCTCGTAGTCTCAAACTGTGGGTCAAGGGTCAAGTATCAAATGTCCAAATATATATCAAGTGGTTCAAGTCAAGTTTCCAATTCAAGTGGTTCAAATGTCATATCATATCAAAGTCAAATGTCTAAGTCATCAAAGAGTCATAATCAAAGTCCAAATGTCAAAGGTTCGTATCAAAGTCCAAATGTCAAAGGTTCATATCAAAGGTTCAAAGCAAGGTTCATATCAAAGGTTCAAAGCAATAGTTTATATTAATTGTTCATATCATAGTGTCAAAAGTAATCCTTTAATAATGGCTTTCTAAAACAGTTTTCATAAAGAAAGTCTTTGAAAGTAGTTTTCATAAAACTTTTAGTAAATTTACATTTAAAAGTGGTATCGCATCGTGCTTGACAACATCCTTTTAAAATAGCTTTTCTCAAAACATTTTCATGTATAATTAAGAAAGGTTTTCACATCCAATTATAATATCAAATGAACCTTCAAGGTATCCAAGGATTTGAATATTCATGTTACAGGGTGACGAACGAGTTATATCAAGTATCAAGGGAACATAGTAAGGTTCACAAATCAAGGGAAGCATAGCAAAGGCATAGATTAAATAAGAAAGCCACAATAAGAAGGCTCAGATCATAATCAAACCAATATAGAAAGATGTAAGTGAAACATGAAGAACGAATCAAAGTATAAAGGAACATAGCAATGGCTTAGGGAATCCTATAGTGAATCAAGATCAAAAGTCATGAGGAGGACACCCTTACTGAGAAAGGGTAGAATATCTGTACCTTATACCGCAAGTGAAAACACATCTAGAAATATAAAGATCGGAAACAAACTCCATCTTCAGCGAATCTACACGAATACATGGTCGTCTTATTATTAATACCTTATTTAAATCATATTTCTCATTTTAGCCGGCTTTCTATTTTTAGTAACTTTCCATTTATAGCAAGTTTCCACTTTAAGTAAGTTTCCTTTTTTAGAAAGTTTCCTTAATTAGAAAGTTTCCTTATTTAGCAAGTTTTCATAATTAGCAGGTTTCCATAATTAGAAAGATTTAGTTTTATAAATTAAGTTAAGCTATCAATTAGTTTATTATTATGGAAATAGGGTTCATTTTAGCAAGTTATAATAGTGTAGGGTTAAATACGACAATTTCCTATAATTTAGGGTTTTAAATGCAAATATGCCAAAGATAAGGTCTAAAGTGCAAATATTACAAGTTATTCATTTTAATCCAAAAGTTACCCATATATACGATTCAAATCCTTCAACTTAACAATTTTACAAATTAGACCCTTAAGTTAATTAAGTTACAAATTAAACCTTATAATTAAATAAATTGCAAATCGATCCTTAAAATATTCATAATTACACATTAAGCTTTCAAGTATCCAAAATTACACATTACACCCCTTACATTAATAATTATATGAGACACCCTCCAATTTACAGAATTTACGAAACAACCCCTCTATTTTATAATTTTCCAAATCGATTTAATAATTAAACAATTTACCATTTAAACCTTTTAATTATGAAATTTAGATATAATACCCTCAGATTATATTTTATACGTTTTACCCCTGGTCCAAAGTAACTTACAAAAATAACCCACAAGTTTATAAATTTACAAAACACACCCGAAACTTATAATTTATCCAATCGGTTAATTCAAAAACATGTAAACCCCAACCATAAAATTTTCCAATCATTACCAATCATTGTTTTAACCTTAAAACACATTTATTATACCAGATCCATCATCAAAAACTCAAACCCTAAACAATTTGATTGTGTTCTTATTTTTAAACCCTTTTCCTTTTTTATCCGGTTTGAACAATAATTCGCCAAGGATGATTTAGGCTTCGATAAATACAAGTATCATTTTTCCAGTGCTATATGACATGTATAAAATCAAAATAAAATATGTACAAGACCTGGAAAAATTGCATGGATGATTTTGGATTTATGTTGCGTTTTTTGATATTTATAATTACTACGATTGATCTAGCGTGCATGGATCATTATAGCTATTTTATATGGATCATATATGATGTAAGAAGTGTTATAAAAATACCAGATAGCCTTTAGAATGATCGGATGAGGTGTGGGAAAATCATACCTCTCGACTAGAATAGAAATCGAATAAAATTCAAAACCAAGCAATCCAA
Organism: Artemisia tridentata subsp. tridentata; assembly: GCA_021014915.2. Lineage (NCBI taxonomy): Eukaryota > Viridiplantae > Streptophyta > Magnoliopsida > Asterales > Asteraceae > Artemisia > Artemisia tridentata. The sequence continues at coordinate 96,420,805 of CP139503.1, forward strand.
GCCTTCAATATTCGAACTCCTATTTTTCTAGACTTCTGCTAACACCAATGCATCCAGGAAAAATGCCAAGAAAATTTTATAGAGTGGTGGTGGCTGATTTGGAGTTTTTGTGTGATCGGTTAGGGATTTTAGGATATATAAAAGGTAAATATAGATGAAACCGTGTGATATAGTGAGGTGAGGGCATATATTTCGGCCCAAGAGATCAATTAGGATCAATATTCTGATTTTGCCAATATTTTCTAAATTTTGTAATGCTTATCTCCTTATTTTACATATATTTAATTATTTAAAAGAAAGTAAATACATAATTAAAATGTATATTCGGCCCAAGTAAATTTTTATTGACGTGACAAATATTTTTAGGACATTTAATATATCAAAATGTTCATGCAAAAATTTATCTTACTTCATATGTTGCTAATTTCTAAGAGTTTGGGATTTATTTGATGTTTTACTTAAGTATTTATTGAAAATTTTAAGTTACAAGGGTATTTTGGTAATTTTGCATGTTTTGAAATTTTGGTATTACAACTTCTTCCCCTCTAAAAATAAAAATTTCGTCCTCAAAATTTGAAGTCGCAAAGTTAGACGAAGTCGTAGCAAATCGCAAAATTTCGTCACAAACATTTTCACGCCCGGGGAGGTCCTTCCAAAAAGGATCTTCAAACCAATTAGTTTCTCATGACTCAATCAAAACAAGGTGGGTTCACATTCCTCAGAAGAAGACAAATTAGGTTGATTTCGATCAAAAGGTCCATGCAACATAAAATGGAAGATAGATGAAACTTCTGGAAAGCTCATATGGAAATACGAACAAGGTTTCAAATCAAATTAACTGTATCAACGGTAGAGAGCTCTACAAAGAGTTTGAGATTTATAATCTGAGGTCAACAGAATGCAAAACGAGAGTCCAAACTCATCCAGATATCTAATGAACGAAGGCAGAGTATACGCATAGGTAGAATGAACCTAAAGTCTCACTAATCACGGATAATCCAACGGAGATCAAATTCTAAACTTCTTAGGTACTCCCCGAATATCCTATCGCCACAATGAGTGCACGTTATATGGTGTAAGTATTATCACGTTGATCAGGCGTCATAATACTAGCACCACATAAATATGCCTTCATGATGATCATACTATATCTCGAGTCGTGAGCAAAACAACCTATCTTAACCCACCTAGTACTTCTATATTCTCGGAGGTCAACAAAATCAAATGTCATAGTCAAGAGGGAAAACAAAACTACTCGCAAGAGTATCGGAATCCCAGATTGCCTAGCAGAAGTAAGGTACGCCGTCCACAAGCATCAGATCTTCCACAATTCGCCAAAATTCCCCAAAACAAAGCCATCGTCGAACATACGAAAAAAACACGGAACTGAAATGCTTCTAGGGAACTTAAATCATTAGAGGGTCTTAATACTATATAACGAAGCTTAAGTGAGTCAACGAAAGTGAAAGTTAGTTGTCAATAACTTCGGCCTTCACAGAATCAATTCTTCCAAACATAAAAGGTCTGTTTCAAAAACCCGTTCATTCAAAACATCCAATCTCTTCAAGTACGGTTAATCTGTCTTCGTTTGTCCATCAATCTGAAAGTGAAACAAAATCGTGAACTTGTGTCTGGTTCATCAAGCCTCCTGCAGTTCTTCTTGGAATGTGATGGAGTAATGTGAATTTCTGGCACGATCTTCGAATCCCTTCATCATCCAGCCTGCTTCCGCTCTCAATTCATCTTAGTACAACCAAGATGAATAGGGAAGTGAGACTGCACGTCTTCATCTGCTCTCAGTTCTTTTTCTGCGTCGCCAACACTTCTGCCTTGTAAGGAAATGTCTTCACTCTTCAGGGTAGCCACTAACTGTTGTCAACTCCAGGTCAGGTAGTGAAGTAATTCTTCTGATATGTTTCTAGTTGTCTTGATGCATACGCAAAACCTTCTGTGCTGCAAGGGAGTATAACCGAGTCTCTTTCTGAAATGTCCCAAAATTTGTTCCGCCTGAAGGTATGGAAGCTAATTTCTATTTCAGCTTTTCCCAAAACTCCATTCTCAATCAAACTAAGCTGTTTCTCTCTGTTCACGAAATTTATCAATGGTAACGCAAGTTGTAAACATCTTCCAGAATTCTTCTGCACAGTTCAAAAGGTTTCAGTTCTCCACTCTGTTAAAGGTCTTGACCACTTGGTGATAGTTTCAAAACTTGCGGTATTTAAAGAGATATCCTCCATTAAGAACACCGTTGTCTCCACAAATATCAACCTCCCAGAATGCACAAATGATCGTCAAATTTCTAACAAAGTGCAAAAATGATTTTCGTGCTCTTTCTCGTCTCCGAATGTACTATTAAGTCATACAATGACCATTTGCCCAAGTACTCACGAGAAACATCATTTATCAAATTCACAAAACAGTCAGAGGTTTAGCTAATACTATTAGCGTCACTAACCGTCATAGCAGTCGTTACGAATACGGAAGGCGATTTCAAGGATGACCTCAATTCATACTTCCATCTAAAGGAAACTTCGCGCTCTGAAATTGGACAGATACCTAGTCGTTTCAGGGTGGAGAAATAATGGTTCCTAACAGCAATACGGTTCAGCTTCCAGTAATCAATACATATCCCCTGTCACCATCCTTCTTTATCGCGAACGAAACTGAAACACGCCCAGAAGATACACTTAAGCAAACTCACTTCTTGGTCTTCGGTTGTTGCTCTTCCCGGTTGCTCAAATCAACTGGTATGATCCCGGACACATCTGAAAGACATCTTCGCTTGGTGACTAGACAATCTCTCCGTATCATGTCAAATCCTACTTCACACTCCGGTGGAAAACTTGGTGGTTCAACCAGGAATCATATTCAGAAAACTCAGGGTGCCAAATAACTCTCAAGATAAGGTTCATTCATTGGTGTACGAAATGGGTTCAAGGAAAACTTTATAACCGCAAAAGTAACACACGAGTCTCTAGAGTAATAGTGATAGCCAAAAGTTTAACAATCGGTAATCATGGTACGGAGTTCAAAATTGTTTCAGACGCCAAAGGTGAGACATAGGAGGGTAGTTATCAATATTTTGAATGCTCAATCAACCAATCCCTTATCAGAATAAGAGCGAAGTTAACTATCCAAAGAAAGACAGATCAACATAGCAAATCTTATCATTCAAAAGTGAGAGGAAAACATTCTTATACTCGTGGTTAAACACCACAAGACTTCTTATCGGGATAGAGATGGGTAAGACGAAATCAAATAGCGTCGGAAGATTCATAGATGCTTATCAAAAACAAGAGACAAATAACAGAATGTATCAAGTACGTCATTGCCATGGAGATTCTCAGAATGCCCGAAGAGGCATCAAAATGATTAACAAAAGGATCAGAGGTCAGAGTCGGAATCTGAAGATAAGGATCAAATAGTGTCAGGCAATTACTATGCAATTCTCAATGCCTTCAAGATTTATTTAGGTTTCAAATTTTTGGTGGTGCAAAGCATAAGCTTTCAATCTCCAAAAGTGATCTCAACAGGCTTTAACTAACAGCAAGGCAAAATCAGAGTGATGCGGAAGCAAAGATACTTAAACAAATGCCTTCTAGTCTACCCATTCCTCACTGGTCAAACATTAAGTTCATATTAAGAAATCCTAAAGCAAGTTCTCAAGGTGTTCTCCTATGTTCTTACAGTGGAAGCCTAATGGTCCAAAACTCACAGGTCAAGGGTAAATGTATTATGAGTCGCAACCTGTCTCTGATACCATAAATTGTAACACCCCAACCCGACAAGGGTAGATATGTCACAATAATGGTTTCATATCAGAACAAACACAAGCATATGACTAATTATTACAAAATGAATTCCAATGGTTACAAGGAAAAATTTGAAGATACAAGGTTACAATGAAAAATATAAAAAAATTTACTAAGTCTAAATATAAGCTCTTCTAATCATCTCTAATCCAAAATAGCTAGTAAGGTCTTCTAAGTCCAAGGAACTCTCCACTCATACCTAGCTTCCAAACTAAAACCTGCCGCAGGAAAAGAAATGCGGCTGAGCTACGAAAGCTCAGTGAACAGATATAACGGTAACAAAGCAGTAAGAGAGAATAGTGAAAAGTAAATGAAGTAAATATCATTAAGAGTTAAGGCATAAGTAAAGGTAAGAGTAAATGATAAGTAAAAGATTATAAGGTAAAGGAATACAGTAATCCACTACGAGCCCAAATCAAATCAAATAATCAAATAGCAAGGTGTACGGAGGGGAGACCTCAGTACCAAACGCAATATGAGGGGATACCTCCAAAGGGTGGAGTAGCTAGCTCCCAATTATGTGAAAGACGTGTATCGCACACACCATCAGTCACCAAATATAACAAATAAAAAATAACAAATCTAGGATGCATCCATACGCCCCAGGTGGCCAAAGTCTGCCTCTACGTAACAAGTCAAGTCAAGTCAGGGACGGGATAGGACATCACTCTCCTACCCTAGAGTCATGCCATCGGTGCATCAATGACATGGACATGAAACCCTCATGCCTAGTATACAAATGGTGGCTCGTAGTTTCAAACTGTGGGTCAAGGGTCAAGTATCAAATGTCCAAATATATATCAAGTGCTTCAAGTCAAGTTTCCAAATCAAGTGGTTCAAATGTCATATCATATCAAAGTCAAATGTCTAAGTCATCAAAGAGTCATAATCAAAGTCCAAATGTCAAAGGTTCGTATCAAAGTCCAAATGTCAAAGGTTCATATCAAAGGTTCAAAGCAAAGGTTCATAACAAAGGTTCAAAGCAAAGTTTATATTAATTGTTCATATCAAAGTGTCAAAAGTAATCCTTTAATAATGGCTTTCAAAAACAGTTTTCATAAAGAAAGTCCTTGAAAGTAGTTTTCATAAAACTTTTAGTAAAATTACATTTAAAAGTGGTATCGCATCGTGCTTGACAACATCGTTTTAAAATAGTTTTTCTCAAAACATTTTCATGTATAATTAAGAAAGGTTTTCACATCCAATTATAATATCAAATGAACCTTCAAGGTAACCAAGGATTTGAATATTCATGTTACAGGGTGACGAACGAGTTATATCAAGTATCAAGGGAACATAGTAAGGTTCACAAATCAAGGGAAGCATAGCAAAGGCATAGATTAAATAAGAAGGCCACAATAAGAAGGCTCAGATCATAATCAAACCAATATAGAAAGATGTAAGTGAAACATGAAGAACGAATCAAAGTATAAGGGAACATAGCAATGGCTTAGGGAATCCTATAGTGAATCAAGATCAAAAGTCATGAGGAGGACACCCTTACTGAGAAAGGGTAGAATATCTGTACCTTATACCGCAAGTGAAAACACATCTAGAAATATAAAGATCGGAAACAAACTCCATCTTCAGCGAATCTACACGAATACATGGTCGTCTTATTATTAATACCTTATTTAAATCAGATTTCTCATTTTAGTCGGCTTTCTATTTTTAGTAACTTTCCATTTATAGCAGGTTTCCACTTTAAGTAAGTTTCCATTTTTTGAAAGTTTCCTTAATTAGCAAGTTTCCTTATTTAGTAAGTTTCCATAATTAGCAGGTTTCCATAATTAGAAAGATTTAGTTTTATAAATTAAGTTAAGCTATCAATTAGTTTTATTATTATGGAAATAGGGTTCATTTTAGCAAGTTATAATAGTGTAGGGTTAAATATGACAACTTCCAATATTTTAGGGTTTTAAATGCAAATTTGCCAAAGATAAGGTCTAAATTGTAAATATTACAAGTTATTCATTTTAATCCAAAAGTTACCCATATATACGATTCAAATCCTTCAACTTTAACAATTTTACAAGTTAGACCCTTAAGTTAATTAAGTTACAAATTAAACCTTATAATTAAATAAATTGCAAATCGATCCTTAAAAATATTCATAATTACACATTAAGCCTTCAAGTATCCAAAATTACACATTAAACCCCTTACATTAATAATTATACGAGACACCCTCCAATTTACAAAATTTACGAAACAACCCCTCTAGTTTATAATTTTCCAAATCGATTTAATAATTAAACAATTTACCATTTAAACCTTTTAATTATGAAATTTACATATAATACCCTCATATTATATTTTATACGTTTTACCCCTGGTCCAAAGTGACTTACAAAAATAACCCACAAGTTTATAAATTTACAAAACACACCCAAAACTTATAATTTATCCAATCGGTTAATTCAAAAACATGTAAACCCTAACCCTAAAAATTTTCCAATCATTACCATTCATTGTTTTAACCTTAAAATAAATTTATTATACCAGATCCATCATCAAAAACTCAAACCCTAAACAATTCGATTGTGTTCTTATTTTTAAACTTCCTTTTTTATCCGGTTTGAACAATAATTCGCCAAGGATGATTTAAGCTTTGATAAATACAAGTATCATTTTTCCAGTGCTATAGGACATGTATAGAATCAAAATAAAATATGTTCAAGACCTGGAAAAATAGCATGGATGATTTTGGATTTATGTTACGTTTTTTATATTTATAATTACTACGATTGATCTAGCATGCATGGATCATTATAGCTATTTTATATGGATCATATATGATGTAAGAAGTGTTATAAAAATACCAGATAGCCATTAGAATGATCGGATGAGGTGTGGGAAAATCATACCTCTCGGCTAGAATAGAAATCGAATAAAATTCAAAACCAAGCAATCCAAGCCTTCAATATTCGAACTCCTATTTTTTTAGACTTCTTCTAACACCAATGCATCCAGAAAAAAATGCCAAGAAAATTTTAGAGAGTGGTGGTGGCCGATTTGGAGTTTTTGTGTGATCGGTTAGGGATTTTAGGATATATAAAAGGTAAATATAGATGAAACCGTGTGATATAGTGAGGTGAGGGCGTATATTTCGGCCCAAAAGATCAATTAGGATCAATATTCTGATTTTGCAAAGATTTTCTAAATTTTGTAATGCTTATCTCCTTATTTTACATATATTTAATTATTTAAAAGAAAGTAAATACATAATTAAAATGTATATTCGGCCCAAGTAAATTTTTATTGACGTGACAAATATTTTTAGGACATTTAATATATCAAAATGTTCATGCAAAAATTTATCTTACTTCATATGTTGCTAATTTCCAAGAGTTTGGGATTTATTTTATGTTTTACTTAAGTATTTATTGAAATTTTATGTTACAAGGGTATTTTGGTAATTTTGCATGTTTTGAAATTTTGGGTATTACAAAACCTTTAGCTGTCTTATGGACAAAGGGACCTTCATTGATACATTTGATGTAGTATGGTTCCATACCAGTCAAGTAGCAAAGCATATGCTTTTTCCAGTTGCTAAATTTGCCAGCTTCTAGATTAGGAGTGACAGCTGAATAGCTTCATCCCTTTTTATCAACTAGCCGGGGTACATTACTGTCCGCCATAGAAGGATCTTGATTTTAAAAACTTTTGAGCACTCTTTTGTTTTTGAAACGTGTTGGGTCCGTCAGCACCTAAGAGTCATTAAAACAAGATTTGGACACAAATTAACTAAGTGTTAATAAACCGAGAACAATTTAAGTCACTGAGTGAACAGTCACTCAGTGAGTCATCTTCAGGATGCTTAAGGTGAATTCAAGAAGGATTCACACTCAGGAAGGCGGTACTCCCTGAGTAGGACTTAAGCCAAAGAAGAAGATGATGGGTTCAGTGAGTGTTGGACAAGAACTCACTGAACCCCAGTCTCCTCAACAAAACAATAAGTGATTGAAGACTGAAGAATGAAGACGAAGACTGAAGAACCCAACACCTGAAAGAAAGGCGGGAATATGCGGGAAGTATTTGAGAATATAAGAGTGTCAGACCAACCACTCTTATCTTGTCAGATACAAACCTTCCTTTATGCGGCTAAAAGTCATGGAGTGTCAGACCAACCACTCCTAAGGCTTTTTGGCGCATTCCTATTGGTTCTTGGAAATGACAATTACTGTTGTAGTTGTCAGACAAGCTTGCTTATTCTTTTAGTATTTTATTCACTGTTACTCTTTTATACGTGTGTATAAATAGGAACTGTTAGGAGAAAAGGGATTTAAGTTTTGTGCATTAAAAGCTTAGACTTTCACAAAACCCTTTTCTCCTACAAAGAGTAACACATCCCTGAGATAGCTCAGTGGGTCTTATTGTTACCACTCAAGCAAAACTTGAGTTTAGATAGGAGACACCATACCTTGTCTATTCAATCCCAAAGTGTTTGTTCCGCAAAACACTTTGGGTAATAGATTCTTTGATTCATTTCTAATAAGAATTTAAACATTGAAAAACTTGTGTTTTTATATATTTATGTTTCTTTAAACTGTTAGAAGTAATCAATACATTAATCAGTCATTAACATAATTAGATTAACTTTCAGTTAATTCTAAGCGTGTTTAGGACCAACAAGTGGTATCAGAGCCTCTGGTTTATAAAATCTTTTCAAACTAAGAGTGCTCAAGGTTTTTAAAACCAAGATCCTACTATGGCTGAGATTAATGTGCCCCAGCTAGTTGATAAAAAGGGTGGCAGCTATTCTGCTGTTGCACACAAACTAGAAGCTGGAAAATTTAGCAAATGAAAAAATGAATGATTTGCTATTTAACTGGTATGGAACCTTACTACATCACCTATATCAGGGATGACCCATTTGTCCCTAAGACTGCTGAAGGGCTAACTAAGCCTCAAGCTCAATGGACCATTGATGAGAGGAGGGTGGTCAATCAAGACCAACGCCTGAAAAGCATCCTTATATCTTGTCTTCCTGACGATATAATGGAATCAGTCATCAACTGTTTAACAGCCAAGCAAACTTGGGATGACTTGGTTAATAGCTTTGAGGGTCCCTCAGATACCAAGGAAAACAGGGTCATGGACCTGAAACTTGAGTATAATACTATCAGGGCAAAGGACTCTGAAAGTCTCTCTCAGACTTATACCAGATACAAGACTTTGATAAACGAACTATCAAATGATGGTGTAGTGTTGTCTAAGCATGAGACAAATGTTGGCTTTGTCAACAGTCTCCCTGAGAAATGGCTAAATTTCTCACAAGGCCTCAGGAATGCTAATCACATTCAGACCCTTGAGCTCCCTGAAATCTATGGGAAGTTTGTCTATGAGGACAACTTGATCTCAAGGAGATACCCAGATTCTAAGGCTCTTGAGACAAAAAAGGCCCTGACCTCAACCTCTTCACCCATATCAACTGCATTTTATACTAATGATGTTGTGTAGGATTTTCAAGAGGATTCTGAGGATGAAATTGATGAAAGGACTGGTGATGAGTACCTAAATGATTTAAACTTGGAATTCCAAGAAAGGGCACTCCTTGCTAATTCAAAACATTTCATCAAAAGAAATCAGTCCAACTTTTCTAAAGCTAAAGCAAATAAAACCATTGAATGTTTTAATTGTGGTAAAAATGGTCATTTTGCTAGGGACTGTTATTCTAAAACCATCTCAGAACCTTCTTACAAATTTTCAGGAAACAGTTCATCAGGAACTCGCAAGTTTCAACCTAGAATGCTTCAGTCGACCCAACATTTTCAAAACAGTAATGTACAAAAGGGTCAAAAAGACTATGAAGCAAAATATAGGAAAACTAAGACAAAACTTGCACTTCTTGAAACTAATCCCATAATGTCTCAGGCTGCTCAAACTTCCAAATCTGTTCAAACAAAGAATAAGGTTCTAGTAGCTGAAGCTTATGATTGGGATGAAGAAGAGGTCTCCTCAGAAGATGAGGAAATTAGAGTGAGTGCACTGATGGCACTCTCTGAAGGTGATCAGGTGGCTGTTGGGAAAAGCCATGCAAGGAATGGAGAGTGGGTAAATATCACCATGAAGAAGGTAAACACTTTACTTTCTATGGATAATAATTCGGATTGGCAGTCCTATATGAATTATATTTGTGTAGATCTTAAGTTTGTAGAAGAACAAAGGCTTAATTTGCTTTCAAAATATAATATTCTTGTGTTAGAATTAAATAAGTGTAGAGATGAATTGCTTGTATTAAAACAAGCCAAGTTGGAAAATATTACACTACAAATTCAAAACACTGAGATTGTGAAGCAAAATAAAGCTCTTCAAAATGAACTTAAGAAAGAAAAGGCTGTCATTGAAAGCTGGACTAAAAAGAACCCCAAGGTCTTTGATACTATTGGTTTATTTCCTAAGAAAACAATAGGAATTGACTATCTCACTGAAACCCCCAGTGAGAGTCATAGTGAAATGGCCTTTGTTCCAGCTGGCATATCTTTTGAGCATGAAATGCAACCCAAGTCAAATAACTGGATTGTCAGGGATAACCCAGTCAGTAAGTTACCAAACTTTGAGACTGGAAAAATCTTGCTTCCTGAAAGTGAGGCTCTGAAGAACATGCTTAGACTCTCTGACCAACCCAGTAGTACTGAGTCAGAAAATGAGTCCGAATTAGAATCATATCCACCACTCCCACCACTGAATATCCTTCAGGACGCTGCACCAAGTTCAGACCTCCCACCTTTGGTCTACTCTCAGTATATTCTCCAAAGGAGAATCCAGGAATGGGAATAACCATCCTGAAAAAGCAAGCCCTTGAAGTCTCAGTAAATACTGATGACTCATCAGCTTCAGTCCATTCTGAAGTAAAAGCTGAAAGCCCTGATTCAAAAATAGATCAGCTGGCAGAAATGGTCAAAAAGCTGAGTGAGAAGATTGAATCTTCTGAGAAACCTTCTCTATCCAAGAAGGAACCCAAATCAGCTTCCTCTAGCACCACCAAACCCAAACCCAAACCTTCAAAACCTCTGCTAAAGTGTGAGCTGTGTCACTATACCAATCATTCCTCTGATGATTGTTTTAGAATCCTTTTCTGCAAGATATGCAAAAAGGAAGATCACAGGACCTATGATCACCTATCATACACAGCTGCACCAAAGATGGCAAACTTTAAAGCTCAAGCTCTTAAGTATCCATCTGATTCAAAGCAGAAATTAAAACAAAAGGCAAAGCCTTTTGCACCATGCCCTCACTGTGGCTTTAATGACCATCTCCCTGAGGATTGTCTAATGGACAACTGTTGTGAAATTTGTAGAGATCCCACTCATGATACCTCAGGACATGAGAAGGTCATTCAAAATAGAAGAGGAGTCCCCAAACCATCCTCTCAGTCAACTGAGCCCAACTCTGCTATGAAATGCAAAATCTGTGGTAGCTCAGCCCATTCAACCTCTAACCATGCATCAATCATTAAGGCTAATCAAGCCAAGCCCCCAAAAGGTGGTATCCTAGAAAGAACTAATTCAGTTTACCATTTGTGCAGAGGTATGCCAGGGAGCCTATTTGGCATCTAGATAGTGGATGTTCAAGATGCATGACTGGTGTAAAACAGTACCTGCACAAATATGTAGAAGAATCAGGACCCAAGGTGATATTTGCTGATAACTCATCATGTCTCACTGAAGGTTATGGTTCAGTAAACTGTAATGGAATAGTCTTTACTAGGATAGCTTATGTCAATGGCCTTAAGTATAATTTGATCAGTGTTAGTCAACTATGTGATGCTAAATACATAGTTCAGTTTGATGATAAGCAAGGGACCATCTTCAATGCCAATAAGGAAGTTGTCCTTATTGCACCTAGAAGGCAAGATGTTTATGTATTAGGCATGTTCAGTCTAACTCAGAATGGAACTTGTCTCTTTGCTCAGGCCACTGAAACCCTCAACTGGATTTGGCATAAGAGACTGTCCCACCTGAACTTTAAAAACATAAACAATCTTGTAAGACAAAACAAGGTCCTTGGCTTACCATCACTTGTGTTTTCAAAGGATAAACCATGCTCAGCCTGTGAAAAAGGTAAACATCATAGAGCATCCTTTAAAACCAAGACAAACTTTTCCATCAGGAACTGCCTTCATCTTCTCCATATGGATCTCTTTGGGCCCATCAGTCCTAGATCCATTAACCATGAGAAGTATACTCTGGTCATTGTGGATGAGTACTCAAGATACACTTGGGTATACTTCCTGATCAAAAAGAGTCAGGCAGCTGAAACAATCATGTCCTTTGTCAGGAACATTGAAAATCAAAATGACATTAAAGTCAAACAAATTAGGACTGACAATGGGACTGAGTTCAAAAACCATGAACTTGAATGTTTCTATGATGAGAAAGGAATTTCCCAAAAATTTTTGTCACCTTACACACCTGAACAAAATGGTGTGGCTGAAAGGAAAAATAGAACACTCATTGAAGCCGCAAGGACAATGCAAAATGGATCAGTCCTCTCCAAACATTTTTGGACTGATGCAGTCAAAACTGCCTGTTACACACAAAATAGATCCATCGTTGTCAAAAGACATAGCAAAACTCCTTATGAGTTATTCAAAGGGAGGATCCCTGACATCAGCTACTTTCATGTCTTTGGGTATCCTGTGTTTATTCATAATCACAAGGATCACTTAGGCAAATTTGATGCCAAAGCTGATGATGGATACTTCCTAGGATACTCACTTGTCTCAAAGGCCTTCAGGGTGTTCAACACTAGGAGACAGCAGACTGAGGAAACATTCCATGTTACCTTTGATGAGAGCACTGAAGCAATCAGGTTCTCAACTGCCTCAGTGGAAGAGATAGGAATAGATGATTCATCAAGATATCCTCCTGATGAATATCTTCCTGAGAACAATCCTTCCACTCAGTATCAAGCAAATGCTAATATCTCCTACTACATTATCCCTCACAACCTCCCTAACCCAACCATCACTGAGTTTGTTGAAGCACAAACAAGTACTGATGCAATCAATCAGTCTGTACAAAATGCTCAGGAACCTGACAATTCTCAGTGATCAGTCAGACAGTCAAGATCATCATGTGTCTACACCAGAACCTACCCTCCAACCCATCAGGCCTCCACAAGTTCAAATCAGTATCCTAGACCTCAGGACAGCTGGACTAGGTCTCAAGACATTGAACTTGTCAATATAATTGGAGAGCCTACTGAAGGCATGCTCACCAGAAGCATGGCTGCTAGTCTAAGAACAGCCTCAGCCAATGAATGCCTATTTGTGGACTTCATCTCCACAATTGAACCCAAGAGTGTCAAAGAAGAACTTACACATCCAAGTTGGGTTCAGGCCATGCATGATGAATTGGAACAATTTGACAGAAACAAGGTAATGACCTTGGTCAAATGCCCTGAAAGGTTCTCAATCATTGGCATGAAATGGGTGTTCAAAAACAAAACTGATGAAAATGGCATAGTCATTAAAAACAAAGCCAGACTTGTAGCCAAAGGCTATAATCAACAAGAAGGCATTGACTATGAAGAAACATTTGTACCAGTTGCAAGGATGGAAGCCATCAGGATCTTACTTGCATTTGCAACCTACATGAACTTCAAGGTGTACCAAATGGATGTCAAAAGTGCATTCTTAAATGGCTCACTGAAAGAAGAAGTTTATGTTCAACAACCCCCTGGATTTGAAAGCCATGAGTTCCCTGACTATGTATGCAAGCTGAACAAAGCCCTTTATGGACTTAAGCAAGCTCCTAGGGCATGGTATGAAACTCTCTCAGCCTTCCTGATCCAAAACAAATTTGTCAAAGGAAAGATAGATAACACAATGTTTATCTACAAGACAAATAAAGATGTCATACTTGTACAAGTGTATGTTGATGACATCATCTTTGGCTCAACAAGTTATAAACTTTGCAAACAATTTGAAAAACTAATGGCAAAGAAATTTGAAATGAGCATGATGGGAGAACTGACATACTTCCTTGGACTGCAAATCAAGCAGACTGATAAAGGAACCTCTATCAGTCAGGTGAAGTATGTAAGAAGCCTACTGAAAAAGTATGAGCTCAATGACTGTGCCTCAGTCAAAACTCCCATGGTCCCACCAAAACAACCTTGGCCCCGACCTTACTGGAAACCAGTTAATCAAACTCTATTTAGAGGAATGATTGGGTCACTGATGTATCTACTTGCATCAAGGCCTGACATCCAATTCTCAGTATGCTTGTGTGCCAGATATCAATCTGACCTAAGAGAATCTCATCTCACTGCTGTGAAAAGGATACTCAGGTACCTGAAAGGTATCTCCAAACCTTGGATTGTATTATCCAAAATGTTCAGGCTTTGATCTCAAGGGATACTCAGACTCTGACTATGCTGGATGCAACATGGATAGAAAAAGCACCTCAGGCTCCTGCCAAATCCTTGGTGGTAAATTAGTCTGTTGGAGTGCTAAGAAGCAACAATCAGTTGCCTTATCCTCAGCTGAAGCTGAATATGTTGCAGCAGCAAGTTGTTGTGCAAATGTACTATGGATGAAAAGTCAACTCAGTGACTATGGAATCCAATATAAGATGGTTCTCATCTTTTGTGATAACACAAGTGCAATTGCCATTTCAAACAACCCTGTTCCATCAAAGAACAAAACACATTGATATGAGATATCACTTCATCAGGGACCATGTTATGAATGGTGACATTGAATTACACTTTATTCCTACTGAATATCAGCTAGCTGATATATTCACCAAACCATTGGATGAACCAACTTTCACAAGACAGAAAGCTGAATTAGAAATGTTGGATATAGAGAATCAGTCCACTGATTGAATCTTTCCAACTAAGTGTAAATTCTGAAAACCTCAGGTCCCTGACTCAATGTGTATCTTAGGAACTAAACCCAAGTTCCTGAACCCTTGTACCTCAGGAACTAAACCCAAGTCCCTGAACAAGCATGTTTCCCTGAACTCCTAGTACTGAATGAAAAGTCATTCAGGGGCTCTGAAGATGACATTCAATACTAACTTAAATGCTCAGTATCTAGTTAGTAAATGTCCTAGGTTGGTAACTGAATTCTTATTTAATTTAAGAATATATGTTCCTTTGCCTTTCTGGCATCCACCTTTGGGCCCCCACATTCCCACTTGGCATTTAATGCCCTCTCACACACAAAAACTGTGTGATGATCAAAAACTCTGCAACTTCCACTTTTGCAGAACTGCTCAACTGTTCACCTCGATAGTTGCGCAAAAACAGGGAAAGTGAGGTGGTGGCATTTAATGCGGATCCCAAAACGTTTATTCAAAAATGTTTTTAATTTTAAAAAATTGATTCGCTTATTGCCTAAAATACCCTCCACCTCACTTTCCTATAAATACCCCAAACAAGAAAACACACACACTGATGAAGCGAAAAGTGTACCGCTTTTAAGGGGTCATTTAAGCCCTAAATCGTATTTATTTGATCAAATATTGCCCTAAATCGTTCCTTTTGTCATTTTAGGTACTTTTGAGAAGAAATCTGGAAAAGGAAGCATTTTGGACGTTTTTGGAGCATTAAAGTGAAGAAAACGACAAAGTCTCAAAAATCGACTAAAAGTTACCTTTGACGGCGTCAGGATTTACCCTGGACGGCGTCATGGCTTGGCAAGAAAAGGTGGATGTGAAATTTACTCATGATAAGCCAGTGAAAATTGCATGTGAATTCTGACGGCGTCACGCTTTAACCTGATCAAGGTCGTCACGGCTTAATTTAGAGAGGGACGGCGTCACGTTCATAGTTTGACGGCGTCAAGCCTTGATAAGACAGAACGGATTTTGGAGAGCTAAAGAGGGACGGCGTCAAGAAGGTCATCCGAGAACCCTAAAAGCGGCGAGGTGACGGCGTCACACTCCATAACGTGACGCCGTCAGATGTAAAAATCTATATATAGTTTTGCAATTCTTTGTCATTAGTGTGGAACTTAGTGTGGAATTTTTGGGAGAAAACCCTAAGACGATTTTAGCATCTTTTTCAAGGCTTTTTGCCTTGAGATCTTCCATGTTACATTGAAGATAAGTTATCAATTAATCATTCAATATGTCTATGTGTTGTTTGATTCTATCTTGTTCTTGTCTTTTGGTTAATATGTTAGGCTAGATTTATCTTGTGTTTGCTTAGATCTAATGAAACCTAGCTATTGATTATTGGTTATTAGTGTGTTATTAGTTGTATTGGATGATTGTTTATCTATGTTAGGCTTAAGAAAACTGGCTAACTTCCTATTCGGTAACTTGCTTGAACGTCTTAAGAAACATGAACCAAATGCGTACTAAAGGTTTTTATGGTTGTATTTAATGCACAAGCGAATTCTAGTGATCCCATGTTAGGAGCTTCCTAGCCGGCTCGACATAGGAGTGAAGTAGGAGCTTGTAGAGTTGGGGAAGTACGTACGCCACCCCACGAATGGTATTAAGGAATACACCCGTCATCCACGCAACTAATACACACTAATCAACCGGTAAAAGATAGTTAGGGAGTAAGGAAATCTAAGTGAACACATTTCTCTACACATAAGTTTTCACCAACTTTTTATTTTCAGTTATTTATTTTATTTGCATTTGTAGTTATTTGGGTTAGTTGACTAGCAACTAATTCCGCCCACTCCTTCAAACCCGAGATTTTACTTGCTTTCATAAAAACATATAAAAATACAAAAAAGAATCTTCCTCAACCCTTAGACCTAATTAGAGTAGTCTTTCATACCTAACGAACACTATTCCCTGTGGAGAACGATCAATCCCCCGTACTTACCACTACACTATACTACATCGGTCAGGTACACTGCCTGGTGGGGTTGTAAGCCTCTTGAGATCCCTCGAGAGGTAAAACCTGTTGTAAGGTTGCAAAACCACGCATCAAGTTTTTGGCGCCGCTGCCGGGGAATAGTTATTGTTTAGGTTGAATTTTTATTTTATAGGTCTACTCACTAGATTCCTTTCTAGTGAGATTTTTATTTTCTTTTTCTAGGTCTTCTTTAGTCTATCTATTTTCTTTGTTTCTTTGTTCGTAACCATTACCATCCGACATCATGGAAGATGGTAATATCCTTAATCCCAACAACCCACCACCACAACAACCACCACCACTTCCTAGAGCCCGTACTTTAGGAGAGTATTCCCGTCCTAGCCACCATGGCTATCGAAACACCATTGAGCTCACTCAAGGAGCCAATGTCACACCCTTGCGATCCGACACCATCCGGTTGGTGCAAAGCGGATGCGCATTCCATGGACTTCGTTCTGAAGATCCTAATCAACATCTCAAGGACTTTCTCAAAATTGTTGATTCTATAGACCTTGATGTTGCCACTCGAGAGACGACCCGATTGTGTCTCTTTCAATTCTCTCTGCGGGACCAAGCTAGTCAATGGCTAGAACGTCAACCCGCAGGATCCATTACCTCTTGGGATGATCTCACCACTCGTTTCCTTGCTCAGTTTTTCCCACTGGGAAGAACTACCAAGCTAAGGAATGATATCTTGATGTTCCAACAACGTCAAGGCGAAACCCTCTACGAGGCATGGACTCGATTCAAGGACTTACTTCAAAAAGTCCCTCATCATGGCATAGAACTTTGGCTCCAAGTCCAAATCTTCTATGACCATATCAATCTCTCCACGAGGCAAACCATTGACCAATCGGCCGGTGGCAAGCTACGTGATCTAAGTGCGGAACAATCATGGGCTCTCCTAGAGGATCTTGCTCTTTATGACAACGAAAGTTGGAGTGATCCCCGTGATTTGAATAAAACGGTGAAGGCAATATCTTTGCCTTCGAACAATTCAAGCACTTCCGACCGTAGGATCATAGAACTTGAAGACCAAGTCAAGTTTCTCATGAAATCCTACGAGGCTCCTAAACCTTCAAGCCAAGTGAACAAAATCACTTCTTCATGTGAATTATGTAGTGGTCCCCACGACACTCGTGATTGCATGGAACTCCCCGAACAAGCTTTTGTGGACTACGCATCCTCGCGTACCGACGGAGCGGGAGACAAGTGGTACACTTTCAAACCCGAGCCAAACCCTTATGGTGATACATACAACCCCTCATGGAAAAATCACCCGAACCTTAGGTGGAAACAAAACCAAAACGCACAACAAACCAATTCTTCCAACCCACCTAGTCGTTTCCAATCAAGCGGTTCCAACTCGAACCGTACTTTCAACAACAATCCTTCCGGCAATGGTAGTACCAATAACTTTGAAGGATTGATGTCTCAATTTATGGCATCTCAAGAAGCTCGGATAGCTAGATTCGAATCCGAATTCAATCAACAACAAACAGAGATGACCAACAAAATTGACAACTTGTTGAAAGCCCTCAATAACCAAGTGCTATCACCTCCACATAAGGACGCTAGGAACACAAATAGCGGACCCCAAGTAAAAGACCCCTCTTCATCCAAACACGTCCACTTCGTCAACATTGTCACTATCAAACCAATTGATAGAAATGAGGATAATAGTGAACCTAAGGATGAGGATAAGAAAGTCGAGGTTGATAAGGAAGTTAGGACAAGTGAGATTGAAGAAGTAGATGATGATGAGGACTACTTCAATAGGCTACCCACTAAGGAAGAGCGCGCATATCATACAAACTTATTCGATGACCCCGAGACACCATACTTCCTAGGTAGACCAATCATAGAAATAGGCGACCCTTCTAATCTCAACATACCATGCAACATCGGACATTTGCATGTGTGGAAAGCCTACATCGACCTTAGATCACCCATAAACATCATGACTAGAGCCCACTACAACTTGATAATGAAAAATCAACTTGGGTATAGGATGTTCCCTGACAAGGGTTGGATGAGTAACTTCACGGGAAGAGTTAAGGGATTACCAGTTTATGTAGGAAACTTCACCTATGTCACCGACTTTGTAATTGTAGAAGATATCCGCCCAATAGTCGATGCATCCTTAACTCAAGTGGTTTTTGGAAAACCATTTGTTGAGGTCTCTAGAATGACTTATGAACCTTCCTTAGGGATAGTTAGATTTAAGGATGAGACCGATGAAGTAAACTACCAAATGCCATATAAGATAGAACAATTCCAACACTTGTCAAATGTTGAGAAGGAGCTCAAGCAAGCGGTCTACTATAGGAATGATGAGGATAGAAATAAAGGAGTAGACTATGTTATGGAAAGGATATTCGGTTTCTACAAGGATTGTTTGAAATTAGGACCGGAATATAAAACCGGGAATGAAAATGGCCTAGGAACCGTGACCAATGATGGAGTCACGTAATGTACGTGACTTTGAGTCTAGCTACAAGACTCGTTAATAAAGAAAAGCGCTTCTTGGGAGGCAACCCAAGCTTTATTTGCTTTGTGTGTTTGTTTGTTTACTTGTTTTTATTTGTTTCTGTATGTGTGTTTAATTTTTATTATTATTGATTCATGTTCAAAACTAAATTGTGAAAATGCTTTATTTTGTTTTTAACTTCGTCTTAACTACATATAAAGGTATTTTGCAAAAGATAAGTGTAAGGGAAATCTAAATCGGTTTATTAGAACACAAATGAACATGAATCGTAATAATATTAAATTAACATACATATTAGTATTTGTTTGAGTCAAATGCTTGTATCGAGTCATAATGATGTTTTGCAGGAATTCCAGGAAGTAAGGTAAAGGTTTTTCCAGAAATTTTCCGGAAACTTAAAATGAGAATTTTTGTCAGGTCATTTCTGACGGCGTCAGGGTTTATAACCTGACGGCGTCAGATTTAATTTTCAGAAATTTTTGAAAGTTTTGTTTTCATAAATTTTTTTTATTAAAATCTCCAACTTATAATCTCCAGGAATCTGCAAAATTATCATTCCACAAGCATTATATCCTTATATATAGAGTTTATCCCGCCGATGTTATGCAGGTTTTCGTGTTTGTTTTCTCAGGTTTAACAGGTTATTTTGGACAAGGAAATGTTTTGAATCAAGCTTATGGCGATGCATTAGTCATGGAGCTTCAACATTACTTTGGAAGAAGATCTAACCGTGTTACTTCATTATCCACCGAGCGAATCAGGGGAGTATTTGATTTCATTCTTTTACTTTATCCTTTTACATCTTGTTATTTGAACATTGGGGACAATGTTCATCCTAAGTGTAAGGGGGGGTAAAAGTACGATTTTAGAGAATGCTATTACGCTTGATTTTTGTTTGTTTGATAGTAGATGTGTAATAAAACTGAGAGAAATACCTGTTAGGGCAATTTTAGTGCCAAATTTAAAATTTTTTTTACAACATATAGGAGTGAAACTTTGATCTTAATGAGCGTCTCACGGATAGGAGATATATGACTAGCACAAAACCGTACCACTAAAAAAAATTTTCACCCCCAAATATGTGAGGTTCGCCCCTAGAATTGGTAGGAAAAGCATTTATGCTATGATGTGTGTACCGGTAGCACTTAGATTCTAGAACTTGCGTTAGGACCATTCCGAGGCCACAAGTGAGACTACATTCGTGTAGTTAGATTTACTACATGATAAGAGGCATTAGGATTAACCCATTGTTTTACACCTGTGTTTTTGTTATAATTACGTTGGCTACATTGGTCAAGTAATTCTCCCACACCCTTTGCGTTGTACTCATTTTTAGTACACGATACCCCTAGTACACCCCTCAGAGCCTATCTTTTTGTTTCGACCTTTAAGCATTTTACTTAAAGGAAGAATTTGTTACACCCCACTTAAATGTACACCCAAATCGCCTTAGCCTACCTTGTATGCACTCATTTTTAGTGCATTATTGTGACAACATTTGTTTAAACCCAAGTTAATTATCTAGTTGATTACATGGTTGCTAAGTCGAGTCATATCCTTGTACATATTGTTTTGGGACGATTGGGACTCATGGGTAAAGTACTAGTGTAATGGAGTAATGGGGAAGAACATCATTTATTACCCCCATATGTGCTAAATATTTTAAGAGTACTCCAAGTTTTTCGATTATCTTAATTCGAGTCATTAGAATAGTTATTTGTAAAGTTATGTAAAAGTTCAAGTGTAAGGGGGATGCAATGCCCCTATGATGTATTATTTTGGATGGTAGGGCAAAAGTGTATGGAAAAAAAAAAAAAAAAAAAAAAAAAAAAGAAAATCAAGAAAAATAAAAAAAAAAAATGAGAAAAAGAAAAATAGAAAAAACATACGGACTACCATCCCGTTTCATTTTATGTTTATTTTATGTTTTTGTTATTTTCTTTCATTAGCTTAAATCGAGTCGAGTCTTGGCTTAGCAACATTGTATAGTACATGTAATTGATCAAGATCTTTAACTCGCCACCAGTAAAATATCCTTTATCCAACAAAACCGTGTTTTCCTTTTCCCTACACCTAACGTTATAACCCATGTAAAAGCCCTCTTTGATAGTTTATCTTAGGTGCTTACGCCTAGTGGAGGAGGTTTTCGATCCTTTCCCAAGCCTATGGTAATCTATTTGCTATGACAGGTAGTGAGAGATATTATCCGTTTTCATTTATGAGATTTATTTTGATGACACTTGAAAGATGTGAGTATCTAAACACTACTTGTGAGGTGCTAGTTTATAATCTCCGTGCTTCTTATGATTGAATTGGAACGATTATTTGTTGTAATTACTTTTATGTTTGCATTAAATGACCCCTAACTTGTATTTTGATTAGAATAAAAGCGCATTTGCTTGAGGACAAGCAAATCTCAAGTGTAAGGGTATTTGATGAAGCGAAAAGTGTACCGCTTTTAAGGGGTCATTTAAGCCCTAAATCGTATTTATTTGATCAAATATTGCCCTAAATCATTCCTTTTGTCATTTTAGGTACTTTTGAGAAGAAATCTGGAAAAGGAAGCATTTTGGACGTTTTTGGAGCATTAAAGTGAAGAAAACGACAAAGTCTCAAAAATCGACTAAAAGTTACCTTTGACGGCGTCAGGATTTACCCTGGACGGCGTCATGGCTTGGCAAGAAAAGGTGGATGTGAAATTTACTCATGATAAGCCAGTGAAAATTGCATGTGAATTCTGACGGCGTCACGCTTTAACCTGATCAAGGTCGTCACGGCTTAATTTAGAGAGGGACGGTGTCACGTTCATAGTTTGACGGCGTCAAGCCTTGATAAGCCAGAACGGATTTTGGAGAGCTAAAGAGGGACGGCGTCAAGAAGGTCATCCGAGAACCCTAAAAGCGGCGAGATGACGGCGTCACACTCCATAACGTGACGCCGTCAGATGTAAAAATCTATATATAGTTTTGCAATTCTTTGTCATTAGTGTGGAACTTAGTGTGGAATTTTTGGGAGAAAACCCTAAGACGATTTTAGCATCTTTTTCAAGGCTTTTTGCCTTGAGATCTTCCATGTTACATTGAAGATAAGTTATCAATTAATCATTCAATATGTCTATGTGTTGTTTGATTCTATCTTGTTCTTGTCTTTTGGTTAATATGTTAGGCTAGATTTATCTTGTGTTTGCTTAGATCTAATGAAACCTAGCTATTGATTATTGGTTATTAGTGTGTTATTAGTTGTATTGGATGATTGTTTATCTATGTTAGGCTTAAGAAAACTGGCTAACTTCCTATTCGGTAACTTGCTTGAACGTCTTAAGAAACATGAACCAAATGCGTACTAAAGGTTTTTATGGTTGTATTTAATGCACAAGCGAATTCTAGTGATCCCATGTTAGGAGCTTCCTAGCCGGCTCGACATAGGAGTGAAGTAGGAGCTTGTAGAGTTGGGGAAGTACGTACGCCACCCCACGAATGGTATTAAGGAATACACCCGTCATCCACGCAACTAATACACACTAATCAACCGGTAAAAGATAGTTAGGGAGTAAGGAAATCTAAGTGAACACATTTCTCTACACATAAGTTTTCACCAACTTTTTATTTTCAGTTATTTATTTTATTTGCATTTGTAGTTATTTGGGTTAGTTGACTAGCAACTAATTCCGCCCACTCCTTCAAACCCGAGATTTTACTTGCTTTCATAAAAACATAAAAAAATACAAAAAAGAATCTTCCTCAACCCTTAGACCTAATTAGAGTAGTCTTTCATACCTAACGAACACTATTCCCTGTGGAGAACGATCAATCCCCCGTACTTACCACTACACTATACTACATCGGTCAGGTACACTGCCTGGTGGGGTTGTAAGCCTCTTGAGATCCCTCGAGAGGTAAAACCTGTTGTAAGGTTGCAAAACTACGCATCACACACGCTTTAGAAAAACTTAAGAAAACTCTACCCTTTCACTTTCAAATACTCTGTGTGTGTTCTTGAGCCTTTAGAAAACCCTAGCCATTCTCTAAGAAAAACCTTGACCTACCAACACAAATGGTTGCTTCTAAGGCTGTAAAATGCGCCCCTAATGTGGAATTCGCATTAGAGGGTGTAGATATGACCAAAAACAACGTGGTAGGAAACTTTGCCTACCCCCAAAGGTTTTGGGCGTACAAGAATGTAGTAAAGTATCTTCAAAACTGCTTTCTTAGTACGGCGTTTACAAATACCCCCTCAGTCATATATCATGACTATCTGAGGGAATTCTGGTGCACTGCAGTGGCAACTAGCCCTGCGGACACCAAAGAGTCCATCATCACCTTCACAGTGATGAGTGGGAGAAGGACCCTCTCCCTGGACTACTCAAGGTTCATTAAGGCCACAGGTCTTGACTTCACGGAGAAGTTTGAACCCAACCCCACTGACCAGGAAATAAAAGCTGAATTGCTTTTCCTAGGCCCTCATGACGCTAAACGTCCTGAGTTGTCTGCTGAAGCCTTATTGGAAAAGGCTCCAATAGTTAAAACCTGGTTCCACCCAGTCTGGAGGATCCTGATGACATTTGTCATTCAGGTCCTTGGAGGCAATAAATCCTCCACGGAGCAGTTGAATGCATCACAACAATTGATGTTATTCAGTCTCCTGGAGGGTAAAAAGATTGATATCAGAGGAATAATCTTCCATGACCTTGTTGCCAAGCTCTCAGGGAAATCTAGGCAAAGACATATGTCTTATCCTAGGTTTATTTCCTGCGTGCTTCAGGACCTTCTTGGCCCTGACTATGTTAGGTCTGACGTTGAAGGTACAAAACCTGACGTCCTATATAAGACCAATTATACTAGTGGCATCTCTGAGGTACATCCTATTGCCCTGACCAACTACATGTTGGTAGTAATTCAGGGTGAGGACGCGATATCACCAGTTCCTTCTCCTGATAAGAAGGAGAAGAAGAAGAAAAGGGTTTAGTCCATTAAGGTGGTTAAACCCAAACCACTCGCCACTGAGACTGTTGACCCAAACAACCTTAAACAAGGGTTGAAGTTGGCCGAGACCTCTGAGACACCTGTCACTGAGACCCCCTGACCAAAAAACAAATGCCAACGGAGGTCACTGATAAATCATCCTCAGTGACCTCGGGCAAACCCTTTCCTCATGGTTCCACTGACATAAACAAGCCAGTGGGATCAGGAACCTCTACCCAATCACATCCCGATGAAGGCACTGATAAATCACAATCAGAGCCTAAGGGAGGAAAGGGTCCTGAATCCTCGGTAGGGCAGCACCACTCTACTGGGAAGGGGACCCACACCAAATCACATCCCGATGAAGGAACTGACAAATCACAATCAGTGCCTGAGGGAGAAAAGGGTCCTAAATCCTCAGTAGGACAACACTATCCTACTGGGAAGGGGATCCACCACTAATCACATCCTGCTAACGTTCCTGAGAAACTACACTCAGGATCTCAGGGAGTCAAGGACCCTGAATCCCCAAAAGGACAGCACAATCCTGATGGGAAGGGGGTCCATCAATCTTCACAATCAGTGCCTAGTGATACTACTGAAAAATAGCCGTCAGTAGCTGAAGGCGCTAAGGGGGACAAAGACTCAGAGGGATATAAACCACCCACTGATACGGAACCTACAACCACCTCAGGCGGATCCCTTCACTCGGGAACTGATCCCAAAAGCCAGGCTGGGAAAACCCCCCAGTTATTATGGCCAGTCAGGCTGAGCAAACCCACTCAGTTATTATGACAGGGTCAGGACCTAGCCACAAGAAAGGTGAGCCCTCTTTTGAGGGGGAGCATGATACCCTGAAGGTTCCTTCTCTGGCTGATCTTGAAACTATACTAAATGAAGAGTCAGAGGAGGAATTAGTGGATTTTGGTGATGAAGACGTTCTGGGTGTTGAGGAGGAAATGGAGACTGATATAAACTCTCCTCAGCACCCTGAGCAACAACAATCTTCTCCTCCCCCTGTTGATACATAATCTGGCGCGGACTGAATTCAACGACTGCTCCAGCTCAGCCATCACCAAGAGCTTACCCTCAGCAAATCTTTGCGCAGACGCCAACTTGTTGATACATAATCTGGCGCGGACTGAATTCAACGACTCTCCTTGGGCCGTTAGTCGTCTTCTCGAGCCCTTAGTAGACCTGTATAACAAAGAGAACCCGTTAGGAGTGGACCCGAGGCCGTAGCCCCGGGATCCAACTCCGACGGTCAAGTTAGTCATGGTGCGATATAACCATTAAGAGTTAGGGTTATGATAACCTGTTGTAATCTCCTGAAAAAGGGGATCCATGCCATGTATTTATAGGCATGGATTAGGGTTTAGGTGTAGGATGGGCCGCTATCTGCCGGGCCTGGCCCATTCCTGGCCCAGTCCGGACCATACGTCCACAATCAACAACCCAACTCCCCCACGTCATCATCATCATCAGGTGCCTCAACTCCAGCCACTCCTGAGTGGTTGAAGAGATATGACAATGTTCATACGCTGACTGAAAGAAAATTGGTTAAATTCCTTCGCAAAGCCAACGAGGGTCTTTATAATGAACTCACGGATGAACAATGGATTCAGCACACTGAAGTGGCAGCCTCCTATGCCGACTTCAGGGCCTCAGTGGAAGAAACTCAGGGAAAACTGCTTCAGGTTACCAACCTTACTGACAAACAACTTGGTGATCTGAGGCAGTCTATTGATGAAATGGCAAGTGGACAACATCAGGAACTCTCCAATATTCTCAAAACAGTTGAAGCCATACAGGAAGAACTCGGAGATGACCCCACTTTGCTAAAGAACCTGCATGAGTACATGGATACTCAAAAGTCCACTGAGCTTCTCAAGCTTCTTCAGGGGGTGGATCTCAAAATTCTCAGGACGCAGCAGGATTCTATTCATCAGGCAGTTGCTGATTCCAGGGGGCACCTGGAAAAGATGTCCTCAGCCTTTGATCAGCTCTCAACAAAACATAATGAGCTGATCAACCACTACACCACCCATGTCACTGAACTCACCACAACCCCAAAGGAAATGGCAGCTAAAATAACCACCCTGAAGAATGAGACTTCTGAAACAAAGAGTATGGTCTCCAGCATCCTCAGCATTCTTCAGGCCTCTCAAGTAGTTCCTCCTCCTCAGTCAGCAGGTACATCCACTGAAGCTCCAATACCTGCTGAGGGGAGAAAAATGATGATGTACCCATTCCTGATCCCTCATCTGCAATGGTGGTCGTCCCTGAAACCTCCACCAGTCAACCCCCTCCCACTGACAAAGGGAAGGGAATCAGGTTGACTGAGAGTCCTCCTCGAACACAACTAGTACAAGCATCAACTGAAAAGCGTGCAGATCTTGATGCACCATTTTTCATTGAATTGGATGGAGGAAAGACCTTCTATGGAACACCAACTGAAGTGGCCGAAGTCTTACACCAACAAGACCTCAGGAGGGCCAAAGAAAAGGACAAGCAAATCAACAGGCCTATCATTGTTGAAGTTGCTAAGGAGGTGATCAAGGAGTCTGATAAAAACATTCAGGGGGATGAATTCATTAGGCTACGAGCTGAACTTCTTTAAGAACATAACAAACAAGCCAAACTAAAAGAAGAAAGGAGGCAAAGAACCTATGAGAGTTATGTGTGGCACATGACCAAAACTAAGGGAGAAGGCACAATAACCGACATAACCATTCACCCCACCAAGCCCATAAGCATAACGGTTCACAGGGGACCAAGGAAGTCTGAGGTTTACCAGCCCTTTAAATTCTCAGACTTCGGGCTAAGGGAATGGGATATGATGATGCCCATCCTGAGGAAGAAGACACAAAGCAAGACAGCCCCATCTCTTATCAAGTCCCTGAACGCTAAATATGAAGAACTTGAAAGGGTTGCTAAGAGTCTTGGGATTGATCATGAGAAGGCACTTGCTTCTCAGGGACTGGCAATCCCTAAACCTACTCAAAAGACCAAAAGGAAAAGGAAAGCAGTGGGTCAGGAACCTGAACAATACATAGCTGCTCTACACTGCAACAGGATCCCCCCTGAGGGAGTCAAGTTCATTCCTAACCGAGTCATCAAGGAGCCTGAGTATCGTATCTTCTTTGTTGATGAATTCGTACAACCAGCCTTCCAAAGAGTAAGTGACATTGATCTAGCAGAAACGACAACTCTCCTCGCCTACAAACTGATGGCGCTTAGAGTAAAGAGTCCTGAGAACGAGGAGTTTGTCAAGCTGCTAGACAAGATGATGAGTGAAAGACCTGACAAGGAGGTGTTAGTGTCTAAGAAGGCGAAACTTGAACTCATGGGTTATGTACAAGAACCCTGAGTATTTTGTACTTAGTTAGTTAGGACCTTTGTAATGATATTAATAATATGATGAATGTTTTGTTATATCATTGTCCTTTATTACTTTCTAGTACATTCAGTATGAGAAGAAGTCATTAGCTCACTCATAACTGATCAAAACACATAGGCATAATTTATATCCAAATAGGGGGAGATTGTTGGGTCCGTCAGTACCCAAGAGTCATTAAAACAAGATTTGGACACAAATTAACTAAGTGTTAATAAATCGAGAACAATTCAAGTCATTGAGTGAACAGTCACTCAGTGAGTCATTGATGCGTGTCGTTGCGGTTTAGCAGTATTAATGCCTATTCAAGTTTTAAATTTATATTTAGCCGACTTATCAATAACACACACACTTAACGAGCAGTGTACCCGGTCAGTATGAATATAATGGTAAGTAGAGTGTCGATCACTAAGAGTGGAACGTATTATCTAGTTATTCTAATCAGTATTTTAATATCTTAAGTCAATTATACAACCTAATCTAACGCAAGGGGTTCAGCCTGAGAGACTGGCACGTTTTGGTTGCAATTAGATAATAAACTAAACTAATGAGCACGAATCAGCGATAGGCACACACGTACACAGATAAATACTCGAGACAATAAGAAGACCTGTCCTGATGATTAAGTAGATTGTCACTTGTTTTATTGATAGTTTTATATGAAGTGTATGTAATTAAATCTTTCTCGTTGGTCCTAATCTTATCGGCGAGAAATCCCTTAATGATTACTTATGTCTAAAAGTTATTCCTAAGTGATCAATTTAGTAACAACCGTGGGAGCAATATGATCTTCCGTAGTCACATACGACAAGCCACTAATAGACACAGAGGTTATCAATGCACTAATAAGTAGTAACCAAAGACATCAACATATAAACTTTAATTGATGGGAAAGCAATATTAAAGGGAGTGTAATCTTTCTCGTCACATTACACAAGCCACCAATCCTGATGAATTAAAGCTTACTAAAACAATAAAACAAAACTACTTAATGAATTAAACACATGCAGGACCTTCTTACAGCTCTTGTATCTTCGTTCGGGTGTGTCTTGTGCTGCCTAATCGACTGAATTCGTCTCTTGCTTCTGTTCGTACTTCGGTCTTCTTGTAAAACTAGCACACTGAAATTCGTCTGGTCTTGGGGTATTTATAGTTTCTGTCTGAGGGTAAGATGCGGCGCATTGAGTAAGTAGATGCGGCGCATTGACTTAACTTCGCGTGGGGTCCAAGATTAATATATTCAGGAATATTCGTACACCGCCAGAAGATGCGGCGTAACTCCATTCTTAGATGCGGCGCATGTCCTCTTGTACCTTGGATCGTAACTGGTGAAATCTTGATAGTGATGCGCCGTATGTAATAAACAAGATGCGGCGCATCTGGAGTAGAACAAGCTGGTTCTTCTTCGTTGACCAAAGTTTCATATGCGACGCATGATAAAATCAGATGCGGCGCATGCTTCAAAGTCAGGCAATGGTCTTCATTTCAGCAGCCTTTTCCAATCTTGATCATTTTACTCCGTTTTTAGTCCATAATCGCTAAGTTTCACCAAATGCTTGTTTTAAACTGAGAATTACAAAAGTAAACGATTAAGTATCAATTCTCATACATAATATAATAAAACAAGTCAAATAAATAGGATAAATGATAGTAATAAAATGTACTTATTTGAGTTCATCAAATATCCCCCCACTTGAACTTTACTTGTCCCCAAGTAAACCTTAGAATTAATCTTATGAAAATGTATCCTAAAAGATATTAGGATTTATTTTTATATTTAAGCATGCATTCGTTTTTGTCCATAATCACACAACCAAACACTTAACGAATTAGAAGTAAAATAAAATAATTTGATAAAAGCAAATCTAATCGTTTAACTGTCC
Organism: Artemisia tridentata subsp. tridentata; assembly: GCA_021014915.2. Taxonomy (NCBI): domain Eukaryota; kingdom Viridiplantae; phylum Streptophyta; class Magnoliopsida; order Asterales; family Asteraceae; genus Artemisia; species Artemisia tridentata. The sequence goes on from CP139503.1 coordinate 96,450,183, forward strand.
AGTCGTGACGAATATTCTATCATAGGCTTGGCAAGTGTACACATCTCCCCCACTAAAGCTAAGGAATAACAAGTCTAAAGCGGTAAAAAGGGTTTTGAGGTTTAAGGGTTAATCATTCTCCTTAATCTCTATCGATCTCAAATTCCAGAAAAGGCGACAAAACCACAAATACATGATCGAATCCACGAACATGATACATGCAATTGCTCAAATCCTTAACTCGAATAGGCTAAAGATAGGACCAAGTAATCTTCACCAATAATATTATATCAAAAAGGGCTACAAAATCATAAATACATAGCCGAATCCATGACTACGATACATAAGATTGCTCAAATCCCTAATCTCAATAAATCAAATCTTTGGATAAAGAATAATATAGGGTATGGATAATATTTGGGATATAAATTGGTGTAAAATGAAAAATAAACAAAACAAATAAATTAAAATCCTAAGTGTGGTTAATCACTATCCCAACCATCCCATGAATAAGACTCATATCATTGAATAACTCACGCTTTAATACTTGAAACACACGCTTTAGGTAGACACGAATTATACTCAACAAGATCTCAATCAAAGAATAAACCTTAATTGGCGTTCCCATAACGGCTAATTCCCATTCAATCCATAGATATAATATAACAAATAGTGGTGATATCGACCACTTACATAACTTTACATAAGTTGGTAAAAACAAACATCCAACTTTTCCTTTTTCTTTTTCTTTTCTCATTTTTTCGATTTTTTATTTTTTATTTTTTTTTTATTTTTTTATTTTTTTTTGACATCAAACATATAACATAAACATAGATGTGTAAAATTTCACCACATCACTATAATGATAATTCTGGATAATTTTTCCATACTTTTCATACTTTCAGAAATAACGGTAATAGTGAAAGTAGTAAACACACGAAAAAATAAACTCAAAGATATACAATATTTACTTTCACTCCAATTGCATTGTGCAATTTCCCGACCTAACCAAAGATAATGAATTACGCACGCGAACACAGGTAATGTAAGGAAACACACTTTGCCTATAGCAATTAACCAACCACGGATTTTAATCTACAGGGTAGGCTAAGGTGTAAGGGTGTAACGAAACATTTTAACAAAGGTGTAAGAAACGAAAGGAATGGCTCTGAGTGTTTTTCTAGGGGTATCTTACTCTAAAAGTGAGAGTAACAAAAGGGTTTATACGGAGGTTAACTAACCAGTGTAGTTAGCTAATAACACATAACATATAAAGGATATTTGGGCGTAATCCTAGAAATTTACCAATTTAGACAAGTCATTCCAATTATATAAAATAATACTTATTATGGTGGTCTCGAATAGTATACAAGCCAAGTTCTAAAGTCTACAAGTCACCGGCACACTCATAGATTTGTGAATTTTGAAAAAAATCACAATTTTTGAAAATAACGTCATGTGTGCTGCTATGTAACTTAGATCTTAAACAAAAACATGCTAATTTTTTTTAAAATTTTATATGTTAAGCGCATTTTAAGCATAATTTTTGAAAAAGTTTAGGACAAGTAAGTGTTCTAATTCTCCAATCCCCCCACTTAAGTTAAACAACGTCCTCGTTGTTTGTATCAAAGGTTTAAAACTGGAAAATAAAAGAATTAGAACAGAAAAACTCCCCTGAGATTTGCTCGGTATGATCCTCCATTTGTATAAGAGCAAAAATCAATTTCTTGTGGATGAGAACGTTTAAGCTTCATAATTGATGTATCCACAGGAAATGCAGGAATCTATAATACCACCAAGACTTTAACACACACCTGAGTTAAGAAAGGTTCAAACTTGCATAATACATTAGTAGTTAGAGAAAATAAAACGTAAAAATTAAAACTGAAAATCATCAGGTCAGTCGATGCGCCGTATCTTATGGAAGAAGATACGCCGTATCGAGCCTCGAATAAATACGGATCAGAATAAAAGATGCGTCGCATCCTTAACCAGGGATGCGCCGCATTAAATAAAACTGATAAAAAGTTTTAAAGTCGAAAATAAAAAAAAAAATGCAGAAAAATAAAGTAAGATATGACCAGTGCAGGAGATGCGTCGCATCTCAGGATTGAGATGCGCCGTATCGTCATGCCGTCCTGACTGACTCGACACAGAACAGAAAATTAAAAATTCTCCGGGTTGTCTCCCGGTCAGCACTTGTCTTTATTCCAGAGTCTTCAAGTTAGACTCACGTTCAGCTCCTTATTTTAGATCATTGAAGGAGTCGGAAGCATCGCGCTCCCTCATCGCCAATTCAGTAATATTGAACACTCCTTGCTCGTCCTTAATTTCCATGCCGTTCTTCTTTAATATCTGTATAAACAAAGTCCTGTCCCTTTCGGGCAGAGATGACAAAATGATAGACGGGAAATTCTTATTATTATATAGGCACAAATATGCAAGGTGTGGTGGTAGTTCAATAAACACATCATTATTCAAATTTGTATTCTCAACTATCCTCCTACGTTTGTTAATTACTACGCAATCATGCCACTCATCATCAGAATCATTAACAACATCGCGTCTAAGTTCGGTAGGTACGTTAAGGTCAATAAATTCCGCAAAGTTCTCATGATTAGGATTAGTTGAGTTGTTTTGAATCAATGTTTCTCCCATAAGCCTAGCTTCAAGATCGAGGTCCATACGCTCTCTTAATCCTAGCACATAGACACCTCTAATTATGCTTTTAACAGGATCTTGGCACTTATAGACTAGTTTATTATTCCCTACCCTTAATGAGATTTTTCTTTTAAACACATCAATCTTAGCACGGGCAGTAGACAAGAAAGGTCTTCCAAGGATTAAAGGAATCTTAACATCCTCGGGCATATCTAATATAACAAAGTCTACGGGAAAAATAAACTGCTCAATCTTAACTAGCACATTATTAGCAATCCCTTCAGGTCGTTTTACCGTTTTATCAGCCAATTCAATAAGTAACTTAGTTGGTGCTAATTTTCCTAGTCCTAGGGCAGTGAATGTCTTAAGAGGCATAACACTAACACTAGCTCCTAAGTCAGCTAACACATTATTGAAAGATATATCATTAATAGAACAAGGTAAAGTAAAACTTCCTGGGTCCTTTTCTTTATGAGGCAAGGCATGTAAGTCGGTTGCAGGGCTCTTTTCTTTCATTTTAGCCTTAATCTCTTCTTCAATCTTTGTCTTCTCTTTTAGTAGTCTCCTTAAACTGATTGAAGAATTAAAGAAAAATTCGGGCTTTGCTCCATCATCACCATTCATCAGTCTTCTAGGAAAAGGAATGTTAGGAGTGACTTATTCGGTGGTGCTTATGGCCTTGACATGATCTCTTGGGTTGGTTTCAGTTGAGCCAGGTAAACTTCCGTATCCCCTTTCTTGAAGAACTTTGCTCATTTGACCAATTTGTTGTTCCAATGTTTTGATCGAGGCTCCTTGATTTCTTGTAATAGTATCAGTTGAAGCTCGGATTTCCTTGATCATATCAGTGTTCTCTTCATGTCTTTTAGCAGCATCGGCCATAATCTTCTTTAAAGTGTCATCTAAAGTCTGCCTCCTTTCTTGATAAGCGGGATTGAAGTTGTTCTTTTGATAGAATCCCGGAGTAGCTTCCCTAAATCTCCCCGAAGGTTGGAATGGTTGTCCAAATTGTGTGTAGTATGCTTCTTCAAACGTCTCACTTTCATTCTTATTAGGGCAATCCTTAGTGTATTAAGGTCCTTCGCATTTTTCACATCCAACTTGGGCAGCATACACTTTTTCATCACGCTTCTTCATCCCTCTACTAATTTTATCCAATTGAGCTTGAATAGCAGCAAACCCGTCAAAATTAGTGCTGCTCTTAGATCTAGTAGAGGTCCCATCGTGCCATTTTTGAGAATGATCAGCAGCTTCTTGGATCGCCTTCCTAGCATTAGCTGCACTCATCTGAGGCACAGCTTGTAACACCCCAACCCGGCAAGGGTAGAGATATCACAAATACATGGTTTCATATCAGATAAACATAGCATACAATCAATAGTAATACAATGGTTCTCAAAGGTTACAAATGAAATCTTGCAATACAAGGGTTACAAAGGAAAATAAAAGCTGCCTATTAAAACCATAAGTACATCTCTTCTAATGGCTTCTACTCAAAGTCTTCTAAGTCAAAAAGTCTCTTCACTCATACCCAAACCCGTCGTCCTGCTTATAACCTGCCGCACACGAAAAGAAAACGTGCGGCTGAGCTTAAAAAGCCCAGTGAACAGATATAACGGAAACAAAGCAGTAGCATAATGAATAATACATGAGTAAATGAGAATGGAAGCATGAATACATGGTAAGAATACATGGTAAGGATACATGGTATCATAAGGGAAAGGACAAAGGTGCATGGTAAAGAAAGGTCAGTAATCCACTACGAGCCCATAACATGAAATCATAAGCATAATCATAATCATAAACATGTAGAGGGGAGACCTCTTAGTATCCTGTAAATATGAGGGGTGTCCTCATCATGGGTATCTTGTAAATATGAGGGGTGTCCTCATCATGGGTATCTTGTAAATATGAGGGGTGTCCTCAATCATGGGTCGGAGTAGCTAGCTCCCAGAGTGTGAAAGACGTGTATCGCACACACCATCAGTCACCATGAATAACATAACATAACATGAACATGAACAAATCTAGGATGCATCCATACGCCCCAGGTGGCCATAATCTGCCTCTACGTAAACATGAATCATAAACATAACATGCAGGGACGGGACAGGTCATCACTCTCCTGCCCTAGAGTCATGCCATCGGTGCATCGACTGACATGGACATGAAACCCTCATGCCTAGTGAGTGGCTCGTAGTATCAAACTGAGGGTAAAGGTCAAGTATCATGGATCATGTTTTAGTTTACTTGCATAGGTCAATATCATGTTTCATAAGTTCATAATCATGGTTCATAATCATGGTTCATAAGCATGGTTCATAAGCAAAGGTTCATGGTCAAGGGTTCATAATTGAAAGGTTCATAATCATAAAAGGTTCAATATCATGATGGTTCAAAAATCGGAGTTCATGAATAAAGGGAACATGGCAATAGTATAGGGAAAACCCTAACATGAGTCATAATCAGAGAACGAAGGCCTCTTAATAAAGAAGCAGAATATCTGTACCTTATTGCTTGACAAGGATCACACTGAAATAGGATGATAAAGAGCACAGGACTACTCCCTCTTCACACCTAGAGGAGTAAAGACATGATTACTAAAGATCCCATTTCCATATTAAGTAACTTTCTATTTTTAGCAGGTTTCCATTTTTAGAAAGTTTCCATATTTAGAAAGTTGGATCAACATTCTTAGTTAAATCATTATTTCTGGAATTAGGGTACCTTTTATCACATTTACATATTAGTTCCTTAAGAATTCACAATTTACACTTTACACCCTTTAGTTTCAAAAGTTACACTTTAGACCCTTAATTTATCAAAGTTTCACAATGGTCACTTATTTTATCATATTATAAGAATGTATCCTCAATTTTATAGAATTTACACAATAGGTCCCTCTAGTTTACAAAGTTACATATTTAGTCCTTTAATTTATAATTTCAACTTTATATTAATAATAATTACATATTAACCCATTAAATCACCAAATTAACACATAACCCCCTGAATGTATTATTTTACTCAAAACAGCACTAACTTTCCAGAAATTACAAGTTTAGTCCCTCTATTTAATTATTTTATAATTCGAACTATAATTAAACCCTAAAAACATTTTAATCCCTTAAAATACAAAAATGACACTAGACCCCCTCCTTTTATATTTTATACAGCAAGTACATGTTCTAAAATAAGTTTTAAAAATGACCCAAGAGTTTTAGAAATTACATAATCTACCCTAGACTTTTTAAAACCACACGGTATGACTTTTAACTTCACAAAATCAAACCCTAACCTTCTCTAATCATTTTTAATCATTACTTCATCATATAAGATCATTTATTAATCCAAGAACAAACCCTAATTCATCCCAAATCAGATCGTATGGTTTTATTCCTTTTTATACGCTTTTTAGTTTAAAAACCCTAATAACAAATAAATTCATAAAACCCATATTCAAGCCATGACAAATCATCTAATCATTTTTCCAGACTTCATAGGATTATAATACACGAAAATAAAATATATACACAACCCTTATAATTCGTATGGTATTTTATGTGATTTACGCTTTGTTTTATTGATTTAAAACCCAAATAATTCATATAACATGCATGGATCGAATTACACATTTTATTTGTTGTTCTTAACATGTATAGGGTCTGAGAAAAATACCAAATCAAGATTCGAACGTGTAGAACGAGACGCACGATTTAATATGTACGCGAATAGCCAAAATGCACCATAAATCACCACGACTTCAAAAATGATCTTCTGACCTTGCAATCATTTTTCCCACACCATACACGACATGAGGATCATGAGAAAATTTACCAACGAATTTTATGGAACTCGTACGAATTAATAACGAGATACCTTATATATAGGCGTACGAAAAGAAATAATCTCTCAAAAATAGAAAACGGATGAGAACAGCTCCAATCCAATTTTTCCTAGGTTGTACATTATATAAGGAGTATGAGAAAAATAAGAATCGAATTTTGTGAAGGCCGAATGAATATATACGAATTATACCTCTCTTTCTCTAGCGCGACAAGAATAATTGCACCAAAACGAATCGTGCAATGAACCACTTCAAAATGATTTTCTTGGGACTCCTTGGATGATGCTTGAACTCAGAAAAATGGTTTAGGGTTTGTGAGATGTCGAATGGAGGCTAGAGAAAATGTTTGTGTGCTTTTCTTTAATCGGTAATTTAGGGTTTCCAAGATAATTGTGTGTATTGATTTTTAACCAAGAAAGGCTGATTCATAGGGGAGGTTATTGACCAATTTTCGGAATTTTGGTCAAAATAATTAATTGCCTTGTTTAATTACTTTTAATGCCTTCTTTATTTCCCTTAATTACCTTTATTTAACTCATAAAGTTTGAATTTAAATTTTATTAGGCGCCCAAGGGCATTTTGGTAATTTTATGACTTGAATAAAAGTTAAATGAAGTTTTTAAAATTATTTGGGATCATTACTTGTTCATTGCTAGAAGTTTGGGATTAATTTGATACTTTATAAGCCTTTAAATAATTTTTCAAACTTGTAGGGGCAATTTGGTCATTTTACATGTTATAGATTTTCGGGTATTACAACTTCTTCCCCACTAACAAAAAAATTTTGTCCTCGAAATTTGAAGTCGCCAAGTTAAACGAAGTCATAGTAAGTCGCGAAAGATTGTCACGAACATTTTCACGCCCGGGGAGGTTCTTTCAAAAGGATCGCTTATAAGGAAATATGAACATGATTTTAGATCAAATTAACTGTATCAACAGTAGAGAGCTCTTCAGGAGTTCAAGATTCATAATTGAGATAAACAGAATGCAAAACGATAGTTCAAACTTATCCAGATTTCTAACGAACGAAGGCAGAGTATATGAATAGGTAGGATGAACCTAAAGTCTCGCCAATCGCGGATATTCCAACGGAGATCAAGTTCTAAACTTATTAGGTACTTCCCAAGACATCCTATGGCCACAATGAGGGCACGTTATATGGTGTAAGTATTATCACGTTAATAATACCAGTACCACATAATTATGCCTTCATGATGATCATACTTTATCTCAAGTCGTAAACAAAACCACCTATCTTAATCCACCTAGTACTTCTATAGTCTCAGAGGTCAACAAAATCGATGTCATAGTCAAGAGGGAAAACAACTACTTGCAAGAGTATCGGAATCCCAGATTGCCTATCAGGTTAAAGTATGCCGTCCACAAGCGTCAGATCTTCTCCAATTCATCAAAGCCATCATTGGACGTACGAATAGACGCGGAACTGAAATGCCTCTAAGGAACTTAAATCATCAGAGGATCTTAAATTTGAGAATACTCGGAGGTGAAACAAAATTGTGAACTTGCGTCTGGTTCGTCAAGCCTCCTGCTGTTCTTCTTGGAGTAATGTGAATTTCTGGCACGATCTTCAAATCCTTCATCCTCCAGTCTGCCTCCACTCTCAATTCATCTTAGTACAACCAAGGTGAATAGGGAAGTTAGACTGCATGTCTTCATCAGTTCCAGGTTCGCCATCTTGAGTAGATTTCTTCTTCCACATTGCCAACACTTCCGCCTTGTAAGGGATACCTTCACTCTTCAGGGTAGCCGCCGTTGTTGTCAAAATTTCGAATGTTCAATCAACCAATCCCTTATCAGAATAAAATTGAAGTTGACTATCCAAAGAGAGACGGATCAACAAGGCAAGTCTTATCGTTCAAAAGTGAGAGGGAAACATTTAAACATCACAAGACTTTTCATAGGAATGGAGAGGGGTAAAACGAAGTCAAATAGCGTCAGAAGATTCATAGATGCTTATCAAAAGCAAGAGACAAACAACAAAATATATCGAGTACGTCATCGCCATGGAGATTCTCAGATTTGCCCGAAGAGGCATCAACATGATAAACAAAGGATCCGAGGTCAGAGTCGGAGTCTAGAGATAGGGATCAAATAGTGTCATGCAATTATTATACAGTTCTCAAAGACATAAATCTTGTAGGCATAAAATTTCAATCTCCAAGAGGGATTCAACAGGCTTAAAAGTAAGGCACGAATCAGAGTGATGCGGAAGCAAAGATACTTAAACAATGCCTTATAGTCTACCCATTCCTCACTGGTCAGAACTTAAGCTCCTATAGGGAAATCCTAGAGCAATTCTTACAGGTCATCGATGAGCGCCTACAGTGGAAACTTAGTGGTCCAAACTTACACAGGTCAAGGGTAAATGTATTACGAAATCGCAGCCTGTCTCTCTGATACCATAATTGTAACACCCCAACCCGGCAAGGGTAGAGATATCACAAATACATGGTTTCATATCAGATAAACATAGCATACAATCAATAGTAATACAATGGTTCTCAAAGGTTACAAATGAAATCTTGCAATACAAGGGTTACAAAGGAAAATAAAAGCTGTCTATTAAATCCATAAGTACATCTCTTCTAATGGCTTCTACTCAAAGTCTTCTAAGTCCAAAAGTCTCTTCACTCATACCCAAACCCGTCGTCCTGCTTATAACCTGCCGCACACGAAAAGAAAACGTGCGGCTGAGCTTAAAAAGCCCAGTGAACAGATATAACGGAAACAAAGCAGTAGCATAATGAATAATACATGAGTAAATGAGAATGGAAGCATGAATACATGGTAAGAATACATGGTAAGGATACATGGTATCATAAGGGAAAGGACAAAGGTGCATGGTAAAGAAAGGTCAGTAATCCACTACGAGCCCATAACATGAAATCATAAGCATAATTATAATCATAAACATGTAGAGGGGAGACCTCTTAGTATCCTGTAAATATGAGGGGTGTCCTCATCATGGGTATCTTGTAAATATGAGGGGTGTCCTCATCATGGGTATCTTGTAAATATGAGGGGTGTCCTCAATCATGGGTCGGAGTAGCTAGCTCCCAGAGTGTGAAAGACGTGTATCGCACACACCATCAGTCACCATGAATAACATAACATAACATGAACATGAACAAATCTAGGATGCATCCATACGCTCCAGGTGGCCATAATCTGCCTCTACGTAAACATGAATCATAAACATAACATGCAGGGACGGGACAGGTCATCACTCTCCTGCCCTAGAGTCATGCCATCGGTGCATCGACTGACATGGACATGAAACCCTCATGCCTAGTGAGTGGCTCGTAGTATCAAACTGAGGGTAAAGGTCAAGTATCATGGATCATGTTTTAGTTTACTTGCATAGGTCAATATCATGTTTCATAAGTTCATAATCATGGTTCATAATCATGGTTCATAAGCATGGTTCATAAGCAAAGGTTCATGGTCAAGGGTTCATAATTGAAAGGTTCATAATCATAAAAGGTTCAATATCATGATGGTTCAAAAATCGGAGTTCATGAATAAAGGGAACATGGCAATAGTATAGGGAAAACCCTAACATGAGTCATAATCAGAGAACGAAGGCCTCTTAATAAAGAAGCAGAATATCTGTACCTTATTGCTTGACAAGGATCACACTGAAATAGGATGATAAAGAGCACAGGACTACTCCCTCTTCACACCTAGAGGAGTAAAGACATGATTACTAAAGATCCCATTTCCATATTAAGTAACTTTCTATTTTTAGCAGGTTTCCATTTTTAGAAAGTTTCCATATTTAGAAAGTTGGATCAACATTCTTAGTTAAATCATTATTTCTGGAATTAGGGTACCTTTTATCACATTTACATATTAGTTCCTTAAGAATTCACAATTTACACTTTACACCCTTTAGTTTCAAAAGTTACACTTTAGACCCTTAATTTATCAAAGTTTCACAATGGTCACTTATTTTATCATATTATAAGAATGTATCCTCAATTTTATAGAATTTACACAATAGGTCCCTCTAGTTTACAAAGTTACATATTTAGTCCTTTAATTTATAATTTCAACTTTATATTAATAATAATTACATATTAACCCATTAAATCACCAAATTAACACATAACCCCCTGAATGTATTATTTTACTCAAAACAGCACTAACTTTCCAGAAATTACAAGTTTAGTCCCTCTATTTAATTATTTTATAATTCGAACTATAATTAAACCCTAAAAACATTTTAATCCCTTAAAATACAAAAATGACACTAGACCCCCTCCTTTTATATTTTATACAGCAAGTACATGTTCTAAAATAAGTTTTAAAAATGACCCAAGAGTTTTAGAAATTACATAATCTACCCTAGGCTTTTTAAAACCACACGGTATGACTTTTAACTTCACAAAATCAAACCCTAACCTTCTCTAATTATTTTTAATCATTACTTCATCATATAAGATCATTTATTAATCCAAGAACAAACCCTAATTCATACCAAATCAGATCGTATGGTTTTATTCCTTTTTATACGCTTTTTAGTTTAAAAACCCTAATAACAAATAAATTCATAAAACCCATATTCAAGCCATGACAAATCATCTAATCATTTTTCCAGACTTCATAGGATTATAATACACGAAAATAAAATATATACACAGCCCTTATAATTCGTATGGTATTTTATGTGATTTACGCTTTGTTTTATTGATTTAAAACCCAAATAATTCATATAACATGCATGGATCGAATTACACATTTTATTTGCTGTTCTTAACATGTATAGGGTCTGAGAAAAATACCAAATCAAGATTCGAATGTGTAGAACGAGACGCACGATTTAATATGTACGCGAATAGCCAAAATGCACCATAAATCACCACGACTTCAAAAATGATCTTCTGACCTTGCAATCATTTTTCCCACACCATACACGACATGAGGATCATGAGAAAATTTACCAACGAATTTTATGGAAGTCGTACGAATTAATAACGAGATAACTTATATATAGGCGTACGAAAAGAAATAATCTCTCAAAAATAGAAAACGGATGAGAACAGCTCCAATCCAATTTTTCCTAGGTTGTACATTATATAAGGAGTATGAGAAAAATAAGAATCGAATTTTGTGAAGGCCGAATGAATATATACGAATTATACCTCTCTTTCTCTAGCGCGACAAGAATAATTGCACCAAAACGAATCGTGCAATGAACCACTTCAAAATGATTTTCTTGGGACTCCTTGGATGATGCTTGAACTCAGAAAAATGGTTTAGGGTTTGTGAGATGTCGAATGGAGGCTAGAGAAAATGTTTGTGTGCTTTTCTTTAATCGGTAATTTAGGGTTTCCAAGATAATTGTGTGTATTGATTTTTAACCAAGAAAGGCTGATTCATAGGGGAGGTTATTGACCAATTTTCGGAATTTTGGTCAAAATAATTAATTGCCTTGTTTAATTACTTTTAATGCCTTCTTTATTTCCCTTAATTACCTTTATTTAACTCATAAAGTTTGAATTTAAATTTTATTAGGCGCCCAAGGGTATTTTGGTAATTTTATGACTTGAATAAAAGTTAAATGAAGTTGTTAAAATTATTTGGGATCATTACTTGTTCATTGCTAGAAATTTGGGATTAATTTGATACTTTATAAGCCTTTAAATAATTTTTCAAACTTGTAGGGGCAATTTGGTCATTTTACATGTTATAGATTTTCGGGTATTACACAGCTCCCTTAGCATCCAAAATCTGTCTAGTAGGCACGTCCAATCCTTGATAAAACAATATTATCTCCTGCATAGGGGTTAGATAGTGTTGAGGACATTTTATCAGTAAATCTTTAAATCGTTCCCAAGCTTGATAAAGAGTTTCATCAGGCTCTTGCTTGAAACTATTGATAGCCTCCATCTTTCTAGCAGTCTTAGCAGGTGGACAATATCTCTTCAGGAATTTGCTCTTCAAATCTTCCCATGTAGTGATTGAACTAGCGGGTTCATTCCTTAGCCACTTGTTAGCAGCTCCTTTTAGCGAGATTGGAAAGATTCTTAGCATGAGTTGATCGTCAGTGACTCCTTCTGAAGTAAACAAATCTGCAATCTCGAGGACCTTTTCAACATGCTCATTAGCATCCTCATGTTCCGTCCCACTGAAAGCGTTCTCTCTTAGCTCTTTGAGAAACTGACCCTTCAACTCAAATTTTGACTTATCATCAAACTTTGGTCTAGCAACTCCTGAAGTGTAATCAGCATGGGTACTGTTCATGTATTCCTCCATAGTAGTGTTTTCGCCCTTAGTTTCTGTTTCTTCTTCCTCTTTCTCTTCAGAAAAGTAATCAAGCTCGATTGAACTTGAAATATCAAAGCTTTTTGTGTTGAAAAGCCTTTTAAGCGAATGTAGGGCTCGTTCAGGATTTTCGAAAGGTTGAATCAAGTTCTTAGTTGAACTCCTGGTCATGCACTTCCTGAAATCAACACAAAAACATCAGTAGGGTATGCTCAAGAAAGTAATATATCAGAAAATTAGCAACGAAAACGGAACACGAAAAATTAAAGTTACTGATATCTGCAGACGATGCGCCGTATCCAAAAAGTTGGATACGCCGTATCTTATAATCGTTAAAATTTAATCAGACTTTTATTCAGAAAATAGATACGCTGCTTTTAAAGTAGAATGCGCCGTATCGAATTTAATTTATCAAAAATCGATATTTATTTAAAATTAAATGCGTCGTATTGACAAAAGTTAATGCGCCGTATTTTCGTTATGTTTCAAAATATAAGATTTTTGATTCAGAAGATACGCCGTATCGACAGAGATCGATGCGTCGTATCTGTTTAATAATTCGAAAACTGTTTTTAATTAAAATAATAGATACGCCGTATCTGCTAAAGCAGATGCGTCGTATGGCGTTATCGCTTAAAAAAAAATTTCTTAAAAATAGGATACGCCGTATCTTGGGGAAAAGATGCGTCTTATCAAATTAATTAAACGCGTTGTATTTTATAAAAATTAAACGCAATACGCCGTATCTAAGAAAACAGATGCGCCGTATCGTTTGAATAAGCTCAGTACAACGATAGCAGAACACAGAAAATACGAAAAATAAAAACAAATAAACACAAACGAAAATAAACACAAATAAAAGCAAACAAATAACACACAAAACAGAAAATATGCAAAATAATACAATGATGCAATTAATCTAATAAAAAGAAAAACCTAATTAAAATACTAATCAAATTAACAGATAATAACAATTCACTCCCCGGCAGCGGCGCCAAAAACTTGATGCATGTCGCGTGTCGTTGCGGTTTAGCAGTATTAATGCCTATTCAAGTTTTAAATTTATATTTAGCCGACTTATCAATAACACACACACTTAACGAGCAGTGTACCCGGTCAGTATGAATATAATGGTAAGTAGAGTGTCGATCACTAAGAGTGGAACGTATTATCTAGTTATTCTAATCAGTATTTTAATATCTTAAGTTAATTATACAACCTAATCTAACGCAAGGGGGTTCAGCCTGAGAGACTGGCACATTTTGGTTGCAATTAAATAATAAACTAAACTAATGAGCACGAATCAGCGATAGGCACACACGTACACAGATAAATACTCGAGACAATAAGAAGACCTGTCCTGATGATTAAGTAGATTGTCACTTGTTTTATTGATAGTTTTATATGAAGTGTATGTAATTAAATCTTTCTCGTTGGTCCTAATCTTATCGGCGAGAAATCCCTTAATGATTACTTATGTCTAAAAGTTATTCCTAAGTGATCAATTTAGTAACAACCGTGGGAGCAATATGATCTTCCGTAGTCACATACGACAAGCCACTAATAGACACAGAGGTTATCAATGCACTAATAAGTAGTAACCAAAGACATCAACATATAAACTTTAATTGATGGGAAAGCAATATTAAAGGGAGTGTAATCTTTCTCGTCACCTTACACAAGCCACCAATCCTGATGAATTAAAGCTTACTAAAACAATAAAACAAAACTACTTAATGAATTAAACACATGCAGGACCTTCTTACAGCTCTTGTATCTTCGTTCGGGTGTGTCTTGTGCTGCCTAATCGACTGAATTCGTCTCTTGCTTCTGTTCGTACTTCGGTCTTCTTGTAAAAACTAGCACACTGAAATTCGTCTGGTCTTGGGGTATTTATAGTTTCTGTCTGAGGGTAAGATGCGGCGCATTGAGTAAGTAGATGCGGCGCATTGACTTAACTTCGTGTGGGGTCCAAGATTAATATATTTAGGAATATTCGTACACCGCCAGAAGATGCGGCATAACTCCATTCTTAGATGCGGCGCATGTCCTCTTGTACCTTGGATCGTAACTGGTGAAATCTTGATAGTGATGCGCCGTATGTAATAAACAAGATGCGGCGCATCTGGAGTAGAACAAGCTGGTTCTTCTTCGTTGTCCAAAGTTTCATATGTGACGCATGATAAAATTAGATGCGGCTCATGCTTCAAAGTCAGGCAATGGTCTTCATTTCAGCAGCCTTTTCCAATCTTGATCATTTTACTCCGTTTTTAGTCCATAATCGCTAAGTTTCACCAAATGCTTGTTTTAAACTGAGAATTACAAAAGTAAACGATTAAGTATCAATTCTCATACATAATATAATAAAACAAGTCAAATAAATAGGATAAATGATAGTAATAAAATGTACTTATTTGAGTTCATCAGTCATCTTCAAGATGCTTAAGGCGAATTCAAGAAGGATTCACTCTCAGGAAGGCGGTACTCCCTGAGTAGGACTTAAGGCAAAGAAGAAGATGATGGGTTCAGTGAGTGTTGGACAAGAACTCACTGAACCCCAGTCTCCTCAACAAAACAATAAGTGATTGAAGACTGAAGAATGAAGACGAAGACTGAAGAACCCAACGCCTGAAAGAAAGGCGGGAATAGGCGGGAAGTATTTGAGAAGATAAGAGTGTCAGACCAACCACTATTATCTTGTCAGATACAAACCCTCCCTTATGTGGCTAAAAGTCATGGAGTGTCAGACCAACCACTCCTAAGACTTTTTGGCGCATTCCTATTGGTTCTTGGAAATGACAATTACTGTTGTAGTTGTCAGACACGCTTGCTTATTCTTTTTGTATTTTAATCACTGTTACTCTTTTATACTTGTGTATAAATAGGAACTGTTAGGAGAAAAGGGATTTAAGTTTTGTGCATTAAAAGCTTAGACTTTCACAAAACCCTTTTCTCCTACAAAGAGTAACACATCCCTGAGATAGCTCAGTGGGTCTTATTGTTACCACTCAAGCAAAACTTGAGTTTAGATAGGAGACACCATACCTTGTCTATTCAATCCCAAAGTGTTTGTTCCGCAAAACACTTTGGGTAATAGATTCTTTGATTCATTTCTAATAAGAATTTAAATGTTGAAAAACTTGTGTTTTTATATATTTACGTTTCATTAAACTGTTAGAAGTAATCAATACATTAATCATTCATTAACATAATTAGATTAACTTTCAGTTAATTATAAGCCTCGTCATCAGAATTCTCTTGGAAGTCCTGCACAACACCATTAGAATAGAAAGCAGTAGATATGGGTGAAATTGTCACGGCCTTTTTGGTCTCTTGAGCTTTCTTAGCGTCAGGGTATCTCTTTGAGATTAAGTTATCCTCATAGACAAACTTCCCATAAATCTAAGGGAGCTCAAGATTTTGAATGTGGTTAGCATTCATGAGACCCTGAGAGAAGTTTAACCACTTCTTAGGGAGACTGTTGACAAAACCAACATTTATTTCATGCTTAGACAGGACTACACCATCATTTGATAGCTCATTGGGTAGGGTTTTATAATTAGTGTAGGTCTGAGAGTGACTTTCAATGTCTTTGGCCCTGAAGGTGTTATACTCAATTTTCAGGTCCATTATCCTGTTTTCCTTGGTATCTGAGGGACCTTCAAAGCTATGAACAAAGTTAAGCCAAGTTTGTTTGGCTGTTGAACAGTTAATGACTGATTCCATTGTATCATCAGGGAGACAAGATATAATTATGCTTTTCAGGCGTTGGTCTTGATTAACCACCCTTCTCTCATCAATTGTCCAATGAGCTTCAGGTTTGGGTAAACCTTTAGCTGTCTTATGGACAAAGGGACCTTCATTGATACATTTGATGTAGTATGGTTCCATACCAGCCAAGTAGCAAAGCATACGCTTTTTCCAGTTGCTAAATTCGCCAGCTTCTAGTTTAGGAGTGACAGCTGAATAGCTTCATCCCTTTTTATCAACTAGCCGGGGTACATTACTGTCAGCCATAGAAGGATCTTGATTTTAAAAACTTTTGAGCACTCTTTTGTTTTTAAAAAGTTTTATAAACTAGAGGCTCTGATACCACTTGTTGTTCCACTTTAACACGGTAAAAATTAGCTTACTAAATAACCTAACCGTGCTACATGACTAAGTAATGTATAGATTAATTTGACAATTAGTAAAACGCAAAAGATAAAAGACAAGATATTTTTCAACATTTAATTTTTATTAGAAATCAATCAACGAATTATCCCCAAGTGTTTGCGGAATAACACTTGGGATTGAAATGACAAGTATGGTATGACTCCTCACTAAACTCAAGCTAAGCTTAAGTGACAACTAAAGGTACCACTGAGCTATCTCAGGGACAAGGTTGTTCTTTGGAGGAGTAAAAGTTGTTTGTGAATGTCTAAGAATTAATTGCAAAAACTTGTCAACTTTTACTCCACCTTATGTTTCCTATTTATACACAAGTAAAATTACAATCGTTGTGATAAATACAAAAGGTGACCTAAGCTAGTTAGGACAAAATACCTACGTATTTTGTCTCTGTTACACTAGGCTATTTTGGGTATAAGACAATACTGCTTTTTGAGGAGCAGTGATGACACTGTCCTGACATTTTGTGATGAAGCGAAAAGTGTACCGCTTTTAAGGGGTCATTTAAGCCCTAAATCGTATTTATTTGATCAAATATTGCCCTAAATCGTTTCTTTTGTCATTTTAGGTACTTTTGAGAAGAAATCTGGAAAAGAAAGCATTTTGGACGTTTTTGGAGCATAAAAGTGAAGAAAACGACAAAGTCTCAAAAATCGGCTAAAAGTTACCTTTGACGGCGTCAGGATTTACCCTGGACGGCGTCATGGCTTGGCAAGAAAAGGTGGATGTGAAATTTACTCATGATAAGCCAGTGAAAATTGCATGTGAATTCTGACGGCGTCACGCTTTAACCTGATCAAGGTCGTCACGGCTTAATTTAGAGAGGGACGGCGTCACGTTCAAGGTCTGACGGCGTCAAGCCTTGATAAGCCAGAACGGATTTTGGAGAGCTAAAGAGGGACGGCGTCAAGAAGGTCATCCGGGAACCCTAGAAGCGGCGAGGTGACGGCGTCACACTCCATAACGTGACGCCGTCAGATGTAAAAATCTATATATAGTTTTGCAATTCTTTGTCATTAGTGTGGAACTTAGTGTGGAATTTTTGGGAGAAAACCCTAAGACGATTTTAGCATCTTTTTCAAGGCTTTTTGCCTTAAGATCTTCCATGTTACATTGAAGATAAGTTATCAATTAATCATTCAATATGTCTATGTGTTGTTTGATTCTATCTTGGTCTTGTCTTTTGGTTAATATGTTAGGCTAGATTTATCTTGTGTTTGCTTAGATCTAATGAAACCTGGCTATTGATTATTGGTTATTAGTGTGTTATTAGTTGTATTGGATGATTGTTTATCTATGTTAGGCTTAAGAAAACTGGCTAACTTCCTATTCGGTAACTTGCTTGAACGTCTTAAGAAACATGAACCAAATGCGTACTAAAGGTTTTTATGGTTGTATTTAATGCACAAGCGAATTCTAGTGATCCCATGTTAGGAGCTTCCTAGCCGGCTCGACATAGGAGTGAAGTAGGAGCTTGTAGAGTTGGGGAAGTACGTACGCCACCCCACGATTGGTATTAAGGAATACACCCATCATCCACGCAACTAATACACACTAATCAACCGGTAAAAGATAGTTAGGGATTAAGGAAATCTAAGTGAACACATTTCTCTACACATAAGTTTTCACCAACTTTTTATTTTCAGTTATTTATTTTATTTGCATTTGTAGTTATTTGGGTTAGTTGACTAGCAACTAATTCCGCCCACTCCTTCAAACCCGAGATTTTACTTGCTTTCATAAAAACATAAAAAAATACAAAAAAGAATCTTCCTCAACCCTTAGACCTAATTAGAGTAGTCTTTCATACCTAACGAACACTATTCCCTGTGGAGAACGATCAATCCCCCGTACTTACCACTACACTATACTACATCGGTCAGGTACACTGCCTGGTGGGGTTGTAAGCCTCTTGAGATCCCTCGAGAGGTAAAACCTGTTGTAAGGTTGCAAAACCACGCATCAAGTTTTTGGCGCCGCTGCCGGGGAATAGTTATTGTTTAGGTTGAATTGTTATTTCTATTAGGTCTACTCACTAGATTCCTTTCTAGTGAGATTTTTATTTTATTTTTCTAGATTTTCTTTAGTCTATCTATTTTCTTCGTTTCTTTGTTCGTAACCATTACCATCCGACATCATGGAAGATGGTAATATCCTTGATCCCAACAACCCACCACAACAACCACCTCCTAGAGCCCGCACTTTAGGAGTATATTCCCTAATTTTGGATGATGACCCCCCTAATCTTAGAATCACTAGGAGCCGAAGCTCGATAAAGACTCTTGCCACACCCTATGCTGAACCCGAAAGGGAAATGCATAAATTAAGGCGACTCCACCAAGCGGCTGAACCATCCACGATCAATTTTGATGATGCCCTCTCCGAGGAAGAATCCAATCATCATTCTACACCTCCTAGCCCTCAACCCAATCACGATATGGAAGTTCCTGAAATCCCAATCCCTAAATGTCTCAAGGACTACTCTTCTCCCACCCCTCGTGGTTTTTCCAATGCTATCGTTTTTCCAAATGAGCGCACGGATGGGGTCTTGCGTGCAACCGATATTTGGCTTGTCCAAAGTGTATGCAAATTCCACGGATTGAAAACTGAAGATCCGATCCAACACATCAAGGACTTCCTGAAAATAGTGGATACCCTCCATACGGATGGGGCTACTAGAGATACCTCCCGGCTTCGATTCTTTCCCTTCACCCTTTGTGAAAAAGCCGGAAACTGGTATAACCAACTTCCCTCCGAATCCATCTTCACATGGGAACAACTTATCTCAAAATTCTATGAGAAATTCTTTCCCATAGGAAGAACTTCAACGTTGAGAGACGAAATCCTCCGCTTCCATGTTGGACCAGCAGAACCTATTCACAAATCTTGGGTTAGATTCAAGGATCTAATTAGACAAGTCCCTCATCATGGCATTGAACTCTGGCTTCTTGTCCAAATCTTTTATGACAGTGTCTCCAAAAACGACCAATTGGGCATTAATAATTCATCAAAAGGAAAAATAGCCAAACTAAGCGTTGAGGAAGGATGGAATAGAATTGAGGAATACGCGAATGATCAAGACGATACCTGGGATGAACCCGATTCGATCATGAGCGTTTCCAAGATCATGAAAGAGCCTCCTTTTGCTAGCCGGGTGAGTAGATTGAATGATCAGGTATCTTATCTAGACAAGTCGCAACCAACTAAGCGGTTATCAAACCCATACTTGATCTGTGATCAATGTGGTGGCCCGCATGAGGTGGAGGAATGCGAGGATGATACCACCACCGAACAAGCATGCTTGTCAAGCCACGACATCTTCGATGATCCTTCGCTCTTAACTTTCTACCAAAACAATGATTTCACCCCTTGGGGAAATCTTGTGAGAGAAGAGGGAGGAGGAGAATATCCTGACTATAAGGTTAGGAGCACTTTTGAGGATGATCTCGGGCATTTCACGTTTAAAAAGAATCTGCAACTAAATGGTCTCGACAACCTTATCAATAGCCAACAAAACGACGTGAAGGCCAAATTCGCAGAACTCAACGCCACTCTCGACGGCCTTGGCAAACCTCAAAGAGATCCCTTACTCGCCATCACCACTCGTGCTGGAACAACTACTAAGGATCCACCTTACCCAGCTCAACAATCTAACGTCATGGAACCCGACACCCCTCATGAGGAGGAAGGTAATGTGAACGACGAAAATCCCGAGCAAACCCCTCCGGTAACTCCCTCCCCACCTACTCCTGCCAAGCAACCCATTAAAGTCCCATACCCATCTCGCCTCAAGAATCAAAAGGTCGAAAATGATAATAAAAGATTCTTGTCATATTTGAAGAATTCGGTTGTCACCATACCCCTTCTTGATGCATGTTATCATATGCCCAAATATAGTACATACTTCAAGAGGATGCTCACCAACAGGAAAGGGCTCGAGGGTCTTGTAACCTTAGGAGCGGAATGTTCTGTGGTGACTCAATGAGGGCTACCAAAGAAGTTGGACGATCCAGGTAGTTTCACCTTGCCCTGTTCCATTGGATCTCTTTCAGTCAAGAATGCTTTAGCCGACTTAGGATCAAGCATCAATCTTATGCCGCATTCCATGTTCCTCAAGCTAGGGTATTCTGGGTTGAAACCAACCCGTATGAGCATCCAACTTGCCGATAGATCAGTCAAATACCCCTTAGGAATATGCGAGAATGTGCTGGTTAAGGTAGGGAAGTTCAAATTTCCAGTTGACTTCGTCATCCTAGAAATGGAAGAAGATGATCTTGTGCCCATCATTCTAGGAAGACCATTCCTTGCAACTGCTCGTGCTGTTATTGATGTTCATGACGGCAAACTAACCTTACGAGTGGGGGCCGATAGCTTAACCTTCGACATCAAAGACACAATGAATCTTTCTCTCGAAGCAGATAATCAGTTGTATTTCATCAGAGAAATCAATGAACTATCCGACGAGATTGACAATTGTGTAGATGAACAGGTGGAAGCTGGTTGGTTGCGAGATGAAGCTTTCTTACCCATCTTAGAGGAGGAGAAGACTATGGATGTGAATGCAGTCTCCTTCTATCCCAGACAAGGAATCGAACAGCTTGAGCTTCATAAACCCGAGAACAAACTTAAACCTTCCATCATCGAGCCACCCACGTTAGAACTCAAGGAACTCCCGAACAACCTTGAATATGCCTTCCTTCAAGGAGAAGATCAACTTCCGGTAATCGTAAGCTCTTCTTTGAAAAGTGAACAAAATGATAAACTCTTAGGAGTTTTAAAAAAATATAAAGGAGTTATAGCATGGAGTGTAGCCGATATCAAGGGGATTGACTCTACCTTTTGCACGCATAAAATCCTCATGGAGGAGGATTATAAACCCACCGTGCAACCTCAAAGGCGAGTAAATCCCAACATAAAGGAAGTCGTAAAGAAGGAAGTCATTAAGCTCCTAGATGCAGGGCTAATTTACCCGATTTCGGACAGTCCATGGGTAAGTCCTGTACAGGTTGTACCAAAAAAGGGAGGAATGACGGTGGTGAAGAACGATAAGGATGAGTTAGTGCCTCAACAAACGGTAACTGGATGGCGTGTATGCATTGATTATAGGAAGTTAAATGATGCAACCCGAAAGGATCATTTCCCTCTCCCATTTATCGACCAAATGTTGGAAAGGCTAGCAGGGCATGAGTACTACTGCTTCCTAGATGGGTTCTCAGGGTATTTCCAAATCCCTATCGCTCCTGAGGACCAAGAAAAGACTATGTTTACATGCCCTTATGGCACCTTCGCCTACAAGCGAATGCCCTTTGGACTATGTAACGCCCCCGCCACTTTCCAGCGCTGCATGACGGCAATCTTCCATGAGTTAATGGAAGACAGCATGGAGGTCTTCATGGATGATTTTTCAGTCTTTGGAAACTCTTTTGATCGCTGTCTTGCTAACCTTGAGAAAATGCTCAAACGTTGTGAGGAGACCAACTTGGTTCTAAACTGGGAAAAGTGCCACTTTATGGTAAAAGAAGGGATTGTGCTAGGGCACAAAATTTCAGGAAGTGGAATTGAAGTAGATCGGGCCAAAATTGAAGCTATATCCAAACTTCCCTATCCGACGACTGTCAAAGCAATCCGTAGCTTTTTGGGTCATGCTGGCTTCTATAGGAGATTCATTAAAGATTTCTCAAAGGTAGCTAAACCAATGACTCAGTTGCTCATGAAGGATGCCCCGTTCGACTTCTCTCAAGAGTGCAAGGACGCATTCGATCTATTGAAGCAGGAACTTACCCAAGTTCCAATTATGGTTACCCCTAACTGGGAGTTACCCTTTGAAATCATGTGCGATGCTAGTGATTATGCTGTTGGAGCAGTATTAGGCCAAAGGCTTAACAAACACTTTCAGCCAATATACTACGCTAGCAAAACCATGAATCCTGCTCAAGAAAACTACACTACCACTGAAAAGGAATTACTAGCCGTGGTATTCGCTTTTGATAAATTTCGCCAGTATCTTGTCCTTTCTAAAACGGTTGTTTTTACGGATCATTCAGCTATTCGATATCTTTTCGCTAAACAGGATGCTAAACCACGGTTACTTCGTTGGATCCTACTATTGCAAGAGTTCGATGTTGAAATTCGTGATAAGAAAGGAGCAGAGAATCTTGCGGCTGATCATCTCTCTCGTCTCGAAAACCCCAGCCTCGCTGAATCTGACAAGAGTGAGATTCGGGAAACATTTCCTGAAGAGCAGCTCATGTCAATAAGTGATTCTGAACCTTGGTATGCGGATTATGCTAACTACCTGGCAAGTAGAGTCATTCCTGAGCATATGAGCAGGCATGAAAAAAAGAGGTTCTTTAATCAATTAAAGTACTACTTTTGGGATGAACCCTTCTTATTCCGAAGATGTCCGGATCAGGTAATCAGGCGTTGTGTTTCGGAAAGAGAGGCTGTCAGAATTATGAAAGAGTGTCATGCCGGTCCATCGGGAGGACATCACGGAATGAACACTACTGCACGAAAGGTCTTCGACGCAGGATTCTATTGGCCTACAATATTTCGTGATGTGAAGGGAATGATACAAACCTGTGACGCATGTCAAAGAGCTGGGAATATCTCTAGGAGGGATGAAGCCCCACAGAATTATATACAAGTTTGTGAGGTTTTCGATGTTTGGGGAATTGATTTCATGGGACCTTTCCCATCTTCAGGTGGGAATGAATACATCTTAGTGGCCATCGATTATGTTTTGAAATGGGTGGAAGCACAAGCCCTTAGGACTAACGATGCTAGGGTAGTAATTCATTTCTTAAAAAAATTGTTCGCTAGGTTCGGAATTCCGAAGGCTCTTATTAGTGACAGGGGAACCCATTTTTGCAATTCGCAAATGGAGAAAGTTATGAAAAGATATGGAGTCTCTCACCGATTCTCCACCGCTTACCATCCTCAAACCAACGGTCAAGTCGAAAACACTAATAGAGCCATAAAGAGAATATTGGAGAAAACGGTCAATCAAAACCGAAAAGATTGGTCTTTTAAGCTCGATGAAGCTTTGTGGGCATTTCGAACCGCTTATAAGATGCCAATCGGGACAACCCCGTTCCGTATGGTATATGGCAAGGCATGCCACCTTCCAGTAGAACTGGAACACAAGGCATATTGGGCACTTAAGGCTTGTAATTTGGATTATATGGTTGCGGGAACAAATAGATTCTTACAGCTCCAAGATCTCGATGAATTGAGATTAGAGGCTTATGAATCTTCCATTACATACAAAGAAAGGGCAAAAAGATGGCATGACCAACGGATTAAGAGACCAAAGGAGTTTTCAGAAGGAGACAAGGTCTTATTATATAATTCTCGCTTAAGACTATTTCCTGGAAAACTTAAATCTAGATGGTATGGACCTTTTACCGTAAGGAGCTCCTCAAAAACCGGAGCCGTTGTGTTGATTGACGACGATGATAGAGAATTCACTGTGAATATACAACGAGTCAAGCATTATCAAGAGAATGGTAATGAAATGATCAATGAGGAAGACATAACCTTTGATGAAGAAATCACGTAATGTACGTGACTTTGAGTCTAGCTACAAGACTCGTTAATAAAGAAAAGCGCTTCTTGGGAGGCAACCCAAGCTTTATTTGCTTTATTTGCTTTGTGTGTTTATTTATTTGTTTGTTTGATTTTATTTGTTTCCGTATGCATGTTTAATTTTTATTTTTATTGATTCATGTTCAAAACTAAATTGTGAAAATGCTTTATTTTGTTTTTAACTTCGTCTTAACTACATATAAAGGTATTTTGCAAAAGATAAGTGTAAGGGAAATCCAAATCGGTTTATTAGAACACAAATGAACATGAATCGTAAAAATATTAAATTAACATACATATTAGTAATTGTTTGAGTCAAATGCTTGTATCGAGTCATAGTGATGTTTTGCACGATTTCCAGGAAGTAAGGTATAGGTTTTTCCAAAAATTTTCCGGAAACGTAACATGAGAATTCTGTCAGATCATTTCTGACGGCGTCAGGAGTTACAACCTGACGGCGTCAGGTTTAATTTTCTGAAAATTTTTGAAAGTTTTGTTTTCATAAAAAGTTTTTATTAAATCTCTAACTTATAATCTCCAGGAATCTGCAAAATTATCATTCCACAAGCATTATATCCTTATATATAGAGTTTATCCCGCCGATGTTATGCAGGTTTTCGTGTTTGTTTTCTCAGGTTTAACAGGTTATTTTGGACAAGGAAATGTTTTGGATTAAGCTTATGGCGATGCATTAGTCATGGAGCTTCAACATTACTTTGGAAGAAGATCTAACCGTGTTACTTCATTATCCACCGAGCGAATCAGGGGAGTATTTGATTTCATTCTTTTACTTTATGCTTTTACATCTTGTTATTTGAACATTGGGGACAATGTTCATCCTAAGTGTAAGGGGGGGTAAAAGTACGATTTTAGAGAATGCTATTACGCTTGATTTTTGTTTGTTTGATAGTAGATGTGTAATAAAACTGAGAGAAATACCTGTTAGGGCAATTTTAGTGCCAAATTTAAATTTTTTTACAACACTTAGGAGTGAAACTTTGATCTTAATGAGCGTCTCACGGATAGGAGTTATATGACTAGCAAAAAACCGTACCACTAAAAAATTTTCCACCCCCAAATATGTGAGGTTCGCCCCTAGAATTGGTAGGAAAAGCATTTATGCTATGATGTGTGTACCGGTAGCACTTAGATTCTAGAACTTGCGTTAGGACCATTCCAAGGCCACAAGTGAGACTACATTCGTGTAGTTAGATTTACTACATGATAAGAGGCATTAGGATTAACCCATTGTTTTACACCTGTGTTTTTGTTATAATTACTTTGGCTACATTGGTCAAGTAATTCTCCCACACCCTTTGCGTTGTACTCATTTTTAGTACACGATACCCCTAGTACACCCCTCAGAGCCTATCTTTTCGTTTTGACCTTTAAGCATTTTACTTAAAGGAAGAATTTGTTTACACCCCACTAAAATGTACACCCAAATCGCCTTAGCCTACCTTGTATGCACTCATCTTTAGTGCATTATTGTTACAACATTTGTTTAAACCCAAGTTAATTATCTAGTTGATTACATGGCTGCTAAGTCGAGTCATATCCTTGTACATATTGTTTTGGGACGATTGGGACTTATGGGTAAAGTACTAGTGTAATGGAGTAATGGGGAAGAACATCATTTATTACCCCCATATGTGCTAAATATTTTAAAAGTACTCCAAGTTTTTCGATTATCTTAATTCGAGTCATTAGAATAGTTAATTGTAAAGTTATGTAAAAGTTCAAGTGTAAGGGGATGCAACGCCCCTATGATGTATTATTTTGGATGGTAGGGCAAGAGTGTATGTCAAAAAAAAAAAAAAAAAAAAAAAAAAAAAAAAAATCGAAAAAATCAAGAAAAATACAAAAAAATGAGAAAAAGAAAAATAGAAAAAAACATACGGACTACCATCCCGTTTCATTTTATGTTTGTTTTATGTTTTTGTTATTTTGTTTTTAGCTTAAGTTGAGTCGAGTCTTGGCTTAGCAACATTGTATAGTACATGTAATTGATCAAGATCTTTAACTCGCCACCAGTAAAATATCCTTTATCCAACAAAACCGTGTTTTCCTTTTCCCTACACCTAACGTTATAACCCATTTAAAAGCCCTCTTTGATAGTTTATCTTTGGTGCTTACGCCTAGTGGAGGAGGTTTTCGATCCTTTCCCAAGCCTATGGTAATCTATTTGCTATGACAGGTAGTGAGAGATATTATCCGTTTTCATTTATGAGATTTATTTTGATGACACTTGAGAGATGTGAGTATCTAAACACTACTTGTGAGGTGCTAGTATGTAATCTCCGTGCTTATTATGATTAAAGTGGAACGAATATTTGTTGTAATTAATTTTATGTTAGCATTAAATGACCCCTAACTTGTATTTTGATTAGAATAAAAGCGCATTTGCTTGAGGACAAGCAAATCTCAAGTGTAAGGGTATTTGATAAAGCGAAAAGTGTACCGCTTTTAAGGGGTCATTTAAGCCCTAAATCGTATTTATTTGATCAAATATTGCCCTAAATTGTTTCTTTTGTCATTTTAGGTACTTTTGAGAAGAAATCTGGAAAAGGAAGCATTTTGGACCTTTTTGGAGCATAAAAGTGAAGAAAATGACAAAGTCTCAAAAATCGGCTAAAAGTTACCTTTGACGGCGTCAGGATTTACCCTGGACGGTATTAAGGAGCTTGTAGAGTTGGGGAAGTACGTACGCCACCCCACGAATGGTATTAAGGAATACACCCGTCATCCACGCAACTAATACACACTAATCAACCGGTAAAAGATAGTTAGGGAGTAAGGAAATCTAAGTGAACACATTTCTCTACACATAAGTTTTCACCAACTTTTTATTTTCAGTTATTTATTTTATTTGCATTTGTAGTTATTTGGGTTAGTTGACTAGCAACTAATTCCGCCCACTCCTTCAAACCCGAGATTTTACTTGCTTTCATAAAAACATAAAAAAAATACAAAAAAGAATCTTCCTCAACCCTTAGACCTAATTAGAGTAGTCTTTCATACCTAACGAACACTATTCCCTGTGGAGAACGATCAATCCCCCGTACTTACCACTACACTATACTACATCGGTCAGGTACACTGCCTGGTGGGGTTGTAAGCCTCTTGAGATCCCTCGAGAGGTAAAACCTGTTGTAAGGTTGCAAAACCACGCATCATTTTGCCTTTCAGGGAAAGTTTGACTTCAGGTTGATAAGGACATCATCTTATCCATTCAAACGTTTCCCGCTTTGTCCCGCCTATTCTTTAGTCTTCAGGTCTTCAATCTTTACTCTTTAAACTTTAGTTGTTGAGGAGTCTTGGGGTTCAATGAGTTATTGTCATCACTCATTGAACCCATCACCTTCTTCTTTGGCTTAGGTGCCACTCACTGAGTTCCGCCTCACTGAATGGAGAGGCTTTCTTCACAGACTCGTCCTAAGCATCCTGAAGGTGACTCATTGAGCAACTGTTCACTCAGTGACTTGAATATTGGTTAAGGCTTTCTAACACTTAGGTTATTTTGTATTCAAATCTTTGTTTAAGAAAGCTTGGGTACTGAATGGACCTAACAGCTTGTAAGTTAGTAATCAGTCTATGGCCTATGTAGCAAGCCTATGGGCCTAGGCTTAGGCCCAAACGAATGAAAGGAAGGAACTAGGGGTGTTTCCCTAGCTTCCTCTCCTATATATACTTGTGTAAACCCTCTTAGTAGGGTGTTGGTTCATGTTTATGCATTTTACATTTCATTACTCTTAAGCATATTATTGTTCCATACCATTATCTCTCTCTATCTACTTTCTCTCTCGAAATACTTGTGTTATTACAACAACATGGTGACCTAATTAGTGGTATCATTCGCTAGAAGAAGGTTTGAAGTGTTTTGTGTTGATTGTCGACATAAAAAGTTTTCCTTTATTATCGTTTTTTTTTTTTTTTTTTTTTTTTTTTTTTTTTTTTTTTTCTTAGGTTTTAGCACTTTTTTTATTACTTATTAGTGTTATAACTTTTTAGAACAAGAAAGTTTCAAACTTTTAGGTTAAAATTTAAGTTTTTTAAATCGTACTATTAGTGTTCTACCAAGTTTTGAATAACCATAAACTTTCTTAAAAACGTTAAAGTTTGCAACTTTCATATAGTTTTAGTGTTTTTAAGGTTAGTTGTACTAGAAAATTGCATTTAAAAACAGTTCTTGTTGAAATTTAAGTGTTTTGAAAATTCTGGCAAAGTTTTGAGCAAGCAAATACCCTAAAGTTTCGAGCAACCCAAAACCATAAAGTTTCGAGCAAGAAAAACCCTAAACTTTCTAGCAAGCTCTCCAGGCGTTATCTTCTGGTTATTTGGATTACTCGGTGTTTTTCTTTCTTGTATAAGTTAGAAAAGCACTTCGACTTTTGATGACATCAAATAATTACATTTTATTGGCATCATTTATCCTATGTTATTGAATTGTTTTATATTATTTTATATGAGAATTGATACTTAATCGTTTACTTTTGTAATTCTCAGTTATAAACAAGCGTTTGGTGAAAGTTACCTATTTTGGACGTAAAATGGATCAAGCTGGAAAAGTCTACGGAACTAAAGGAAGATACGCCGTATCATTCTAGATAGATACGCCGTACGACTATACTTAGACGAATCTGAAGACCATTGCCTGACTTTGAAGCATACGCCGCATGGATTTATCCCATGCGCCGTATATGAAACTTTGGTCAACATGAAGATCTGACTATCCTACTCCAGATGCGCCGCATGAAGTTCCTGATATGCATCGTATCAATCCCAAGACTTCGCCAGAATTATCCAAGACACTGAAGACAATGCGCCGCATGAAGAATGAAGTTACGCCGTATCTAAAGGCGGTGTACGGATATTCGAGAATATTATAATCTTGGACCCCACGCGAAGTTATCTAGATTCGCCGCATCTACTTATATGATGCGTCGTATCGTGCCCTCAGACAGAAACTATAAATACCCCATTTGACGGCCACATTCAAAAGAGAGACACCAAGGACGAAAACCAGACGATTTGGCAGCACAAGACACACCTAAAGGACGAATTCAGAGCAGTAAGAAGGTCCTGCTAGTGCATAATTCGATAAGTAGATTTGTTTTATTTGTATTAGTACACTTTAATCCATCAGGATTGCGTGCCCTATCGCCGCCATACGACTCCCATTTAATCTGCTTTCCCATCGATTAAAGTATATTTGATGTTTATTTAGTTCTTTATGCATGTGCTTTGATTACCTCTGTGTTTAGCGTGGCTTGTTTGCGCCGCCATACGCCTCCCACAATTACTTCATTAGCGTAATAGTTAATGTAAGCCTGTCAAAGGGTTAAATAATTATAATCATAAGTAATCATTAATAGTTTACTCGCCTGTAGCTAAGATACCAACGAGAGAGAATAGATTTTAGTACTCATCCTATATAACTAGCAATAAAACAAAGTGACAATCTACTTTACTATCGGCTCGACCTCTTATCTGTATCTGTATTCTATCTGTTTACGTGTGTGCCATTCGTTTCCTTGTTTTGTTAATGAATTAGTTTTATTCTTAATCTACTCAACTGTGCCAGTCTCTCAGGCTGCAAACCCCCTTGCATTAGGTTAACTTGGACTAACTTAGGATTAAAATATTGATAGACTTCAAGGTGTTAACGTTCCACTCTTAGTATTCGACACTCTACTTACCAACTAGCTACATAGATCGGGTACACTGTTCGTTAGTGTGTGTTAAAGGTTAAGTCGGCTAAATATAAATTTAAAACTTGATAAGAATCATCTATACCTACAACGATAAGCACACGCATCAAGTTTTTGATGCCGCTGTCGGGGAGTGAATTGTTTAATACCTGAATATCTGTTAGTGTTTTAATTTAGTTTTAACTTTATTAGTTTTATATTTTTAGTTTTTATTTGCTAACTTTGTTGTGTATTAGTTTAATTGCATTCACTGCTTTTTCTGCATACTTACTGTCTGCTGTAATTTGCTGATCTAAACGATACGGCGCATCTGTTCTTACAGATACGGTGTATTGCATTTTTATTTTACATACAACGTATTTATTTAATAATTCAAGTACGACGTATTTATCCCCTAGATACGGCGTATTCTGTTTTTAATCAGAAAATTTTTAAAACCCTAAACGCCATACGGCGCATGAGTTTTTTTTCATACGGCGTATTAATTAATTATTAAAAACAGTTTCGAATTCTTTAAATAATTAGAAGCGGCGTATCAATTTTTGTCGATACGGCGCATTAAAATCAAAAAGTTTGTATTCGAAACGTAATGAACGTACGGCGTATTAGC